>JANTNT010233484.1:0-14622 GCA_024752375.1 Entacmaea quadricolor
AAAGGCCTTAGTGCAGTCTTCTTCTGTCATTACACGTTTAGGGCTCGTAATTTACCTATTACACTATATGCCTTATAAGTTATTTTAAGACCTTGAGTGTTGGTCCAGCAACAGAATTTTGAATCTACAGCCTCCCACACACCAGACTAGTGCTCAACTGAGCCAAATGTGGTAGATTTTTAACCACATTTAAAGATATTACCCCATGCTCTATAATATTACATAAAATGCAAATAAAATTAACATTTAGAAATGAATTCTTAAAGTTACATGTATTGCACAGTCAAGTAATATACCTTTTCATTGTTTTAGAAAAAAATTGAAATAATGGAAGAAAAGGGAAATAAGAAGAAAAAGAAGAAGGCAAATGAAAAGGATATTGATGTTAATGAGGAGACTCAAGACAGGAAAGAAGAAAAAAGAGTTAAAGAAACTGAAAATACATTGGATGATATTTCCAAAAAAAGAAAGAAAAAACATAAAAGAAGTGATGAATATGATGATAACAATGAAAAAGAAAAAGAGAGAGAAAAGAGAAAGAAGAAGAAAAGTAGGGAGGATGAAAGAGTTTTGGAAAAAGAGGATGTTGTTTCTAGTGATAGTGAAACTAAAAAGAAAAAGAAATTTAGTAAAAGCAAAGATAGAGAAAGGGTTTCTGATGATGCTAGTTCTGGATCAAATGAAGAGAAAGTGGAAAAGAAAAGGAAAAAGAAAGATAAACACAGAAAATCAGAGGAAGAAGAAGATGATGAAACTAAGACAGAACGAAAGAAATCTAAAAAGCAAAAGCAAAAATGTAGAGATGTTGTAGAGAATGGAAGTAATGAAAGTAGTGAATCTGAAGATCAGCCTAAAAAGAAAAAGAAGAAAAAGAAAGACAAGGATAAGGATAAAGAACTTGGAAATGAGGATAGTCAGAAAACAAGCCAGATAGAAAAGGAAAAAAGAAAGGATGAAAAGAAAAAGAAAAAGAAAAAATATAAGGAACATAAATCTGACAATGTAGATAATTCTGAACAGATTCCACAAGACTCTGCAAGCAGTCAACAGCAGGTAAAAAACATCATAAGCACAACCTACAGAACATCAATCCATTCTACTTTGTCTGCAGGGGTATAGTGAGGGTATGTAGTTGTAATCTTTTAAAAAGTATGTTAAAAAGATGCAAAGCTCCCCCAAAGTTGAAAAAAGGCATTGTGGTCCCCTCTCCAAAGTTTAAGACCTCACTACACCATTGTTTGCAGGGCTGTTGCCACCACTCAGAAAGTGGTCCAGTCATGATCATCACTTGAGATTGGTCTGGTTGGGAAGTTGGGAGAAAGTGAATTATAAGGCTTTTTAACAAAAAGTAGAGTAGTTGAAACTGGACTAACCATGCTATTGGCTACGACCCTGGTTTGTCTATATAATTGTAAGAAGCATAGTTAGCTTGTCACCTCTCACCACTGAGGTCCAGGGTTCAATAGACCTTTTCAGCTGTGTATGTAAATTGCCCATTTCAAACCATGTGATGTAAACATGGTGTTCTCAGCGGAATCATTCCTTTATCTTTCTAAAAAACATTTGAAAGAAACAATTCCCCAGAGAACATCATGCTTACATCACATGGTTTGAAATGGGCAATTTACATACAAAGCCGAAAAGGTCTATTCCTGAGCTCAGGACTCATGTGAGTAGAGTTGTTGGTTCTATCCTGTGCTTTGAGTGTTTTTCTCAAGGTTTTCCAGGTTTCCTCCTTCCACTAGTATCAACATGCTAAATTCCATTTTGATATGTATGTTAGCCATGCCCTTGACTTTGATCAGCCTTGTCGTTGTTTCAGGGTTTGATCTGTGAGTTAGCCATGCCCTGACTTAGATCAGCCTTGTCGTTGTTTTAGGGTTCAATAATTTTATAAAATTGATCCATTTTTCTGTATACATTTTTATTATTATAATTTTTTTATAAATAAAACGAAACTTTTCAGTTTTGGCATGTTTCGGCAGCATATCGTCTGCCATCTTCAGAATTTTAATTTCATAAGTCTAGATTACAAGTATAAATAGATAAATAAACAATAGATTTAATGAAGTGTAAAAATATTTTCTTTTCTCTTGTATTTTTACACTTCATTAAATCTACTGTTTATTTCTCAAAACTGAAAAGTGTAGTTTGACTAATGAAAGTTTATTTGTAAAATGTTGAATACCAATAACATAAATTGATATTTGTTGCACGAAGCACTTGATGGTGCTGTGCAAAGAAGATTGAAAGTCATAGCCTTTGGGTACATGAATGACTTCTAAATTTATCTCCACAACTTAATTTATTTTCATCATTGCTTGATGACCCAGACCACTTTGTGTTCACTTGCTTTCTCATTGTTTAAATTTAATGTTATTGCAGGGAAAAGTGATACGCAAACTGCAACAACTTTATTTTCACTCATTTGTCACTATGACCTGTTGCACAAACTCAAACTAGTGTTTGTTTAGTTTTGCATAGACAAAAAATTCCCTTGTCATGCAGAGAGAATTGTTGCTGCAGCCTGTCACTTGGTGTACAGAAACCTTTAAGCTTCCTGTTGATATACCGTACTCGCTAATACTAATAACTCATCTTTTATTTCAAACAGTTTAACACTTGGGAGAATGCATCATTTGAAAGTGATGAAAGAAAGGAAAAGTTCCTTCGGTTGATGGGTGGCTTCAAAAAGTCTAACAAAAAAGATGATACCAATCAGGGTCAAGCCAACCAACCCAAGTCAAGCTTCACTGCTTTATCTAAATCACAGGAGACTGCCCTTAACAAAGCACTAGAGGACCAGTACCAACAGGCCTTTGAACTAAAGCGTACTGGTCGAGGGCGGGGATTGGGGTATGATGCTAATCTTGACCCAGAGAACAAAACATTCTTTATTGACAAACAGCCCAAATCAACAAAATTTTGAGAGCACATTAGGATTTATGTGAGAACAGTGTTGGTACGATATCCAATATGGTCAAGTTAGCAAGGATAGGGCACTGTTCAGGCACCAAGTTTTGTAATGTGTTGAATCTGACATCTTAAAAAGGTAGACAGCATAATTGTTTTTTATTCCTCATGCATTCAGAACATGAAAAGTTTTTCTTCTGAACCAAGCCTCAGAAGTAAAGAAAAAACAGTCTTAAAAATAAAGTTTCTTTGTAAAAGCAGATCGTGGTCTTGTGTGTCACATGACATGAAGTGTTTGACTAATTTTAGAATTTGTCTCATTCTTATAAATGTTTCTCCAATGCATGGCCAATGTTACAGGTGAATTTTTTATAACACAATGAGAGGCCACAAAAATTAGCAAGTTCAGAAATGGGTCTCTGAAAATTTCATGTTCTAAAATTGGAAATCTTCATGGCTCCCCAACTCACATTAAATGAACCTTTAAGTCACCATTTGGTCTCCGCCAAAAACCGAAGAATCTTGGCAAATTTAGACTGCCAGTGTTTTATGCTTGTACAATGACAATGAAAACCAACTGAAATAATCAAACCAGAAAATCTTGTTTCAGTTTTATGCATCAGTAAATTAGGTACTGTAACCCTTAAATGGCTTCCATATTCAAGCATTGTGATTGGATGGTGTCTGTTTTCTTGCTTTATGATTGGTTCAGAGTGGAAGCCAATTAAGAGTCACCAAACCACACATTTCTCACTTGTACCAAAACTGCTTTAACACTCTTAAGGTGACTGCCTACCATTGATAGTTCAGTACACACCCATGAGCTCATGTGCGCATGAATACCATTGAGTTTCCATGACGACATTCGAAATTTTTATAAGGGACCATTGGTATTTTCAACTTCAAGAGGGCAAAACCCTCAAATTTTGCACGGGACTCTATACTTTAAATAAGCTTAATTGAAAAAACATCTAAATATCTGATTTTTTAAAAAAGTTTAAATCAGAAACGTATGAAAAAGTTGATTTTTGTAGAAAATTTTGTTCAAATGATGAGGCTCTTTGACATCACAGAAAGGAAAAAATATAACAAATTAAGGTATTTCTTTGTCTTTTATTTAAAGGTGTACGTTATATTGTTGAATGATTCACTAGCCGGCATTCGTGCAAAAATTGTCTGCAGAGAACTACTATCTTATGAGTTATAATTTTTTTCTGTTTACATCCGGTGGCACAATGTTTGCTTCGAAAAATTGCACAAAGGCCTCCATGAAATGCTGGTTATCTCTAAAACGAGCTCGGGATACCCCATTTTTCTTTCATATTTGGAATCAGCAATAAATTTCACTTTAAGAAATTGTGGTTTTAAAAAAAGTTTAAATCAATTTCCATGTGTAGGCAGTCACCTTAATTCCTTTTCACTACATTTTAAAACTGGAAATTTGAAGCAATCGTCACTATATATATATATATTATGTTCAAACTCGACAATAGATGAAGTTGGGCATAGGTGCTTTTATGGTAGGGGAGTCCCCAGTCACTATGGGGCTGCCCTGGACAGCAGTATCCATGACAACCCTGTCAGACTCCCACCAAGAACCTGTCACACTGAATTCAATGGAATACTTACCTAACCAATACTTACCAGTAGGGAGGGAGGGAGGGGAGGGAAAGTGTTTCTTGAAAGCCTGTATCTTCAGTGGATCCAACACCAAGAATTGGGTTAAAAAACAAGGTGAAGCTGAGTTTATTTAAACTGACTTCAAGTGTTTGATATAAGAGTGAATTCGTGTATCACACTTTAGTATGCTAATTAGTTCTTAATATGCAAATCAGCTGTGTATCTGCCAAACTAATGAAAAACAAAACAAAATAACTACATAGCAAAGTCAACAGTGTCAACTTTTTAAATAAAGTGGATAAGTAGTTAATGAAGTATAATTCATAAACCTTCTAGATGGTTGAACTGTGCTTGTGGTCTCGTGTCACAGCAAAAATTCCATATCTAACTCAAATAAGGAATCTGTACGTTTCATTTAACCTGACAATGACAGTTGAGAATTAGAAATAAAATTAAAGTGTATTGCTTGCATAGCTGTTTTGTTTTGATTTGTCTTTTGTTAGATCTAGTTTGGTAGATACATAGCTTATTAGCATATTAAGAACTTATTGGAATACTAAAGTACGATAAACAAATTTGCTCTATAGCTTCTCAAATTTATTGATAATTTGTGGAGAAATTCAGACCAAAAGATGGCTTAATTTATGTAAGTGTTTCATCACCATATCTAATCCTCCTCATGGTAATGATTTCTTGTTTTGTTGTCATTAATTATTCATGAGAGAAGGTAAATTTCAACACAAGGAACAAAAATATTTTGGGAAGCACTGGTTGGTGCGCAGCATTGAGAGTGCTTGCCTCTCACTACTTTGACCCAGGTCGACTCCAACTTGGCTTCATGGAGTTATTTGTTGGCTCTATTCCTTGCTTCAAGGCTTTTTCACTGGTTTTCCTCCTTCCATAAAATCAACATTTATAAGTTCTAACTGGACATCAGTGGGAAAATAGTGGACATGCTAGGAAGAATCTACATAGCACGCAGTTAACTTAACATATGCCTACAAATATAATGAATAACACTTAATACAATAGATAGAATGACAATAGAAAACAATAGATTTTATGCATTTATTATATCAACTGCTTGCTAGGTAGATTCTCCCAGATGTGTTATTACAAATTCCAATTTATATTTTTTCCATGAATGCTGTGGCATTATCTCTTAATTTTTCCTTTTTTTCATTCACCCATTTTTTTTATTTGTAAACCAAGGGAAAAAAGTCTTGGAAAGTGAATATGTCAAATGATATTTTGTTATTTTGTTGAAAATACTTTAATAATTATTGATTTTATTTTAAAGTGAAGATATTTAAGTGGAAAAACTGAATCCACCATGGCTGAAATGTACTGGTAGTTATTTCATGAATTACTGTTTGTTTTTTTTCTTTGCTGTTCTATAAGCCTCAATAACTCTCATCCTTTCCTTGTCCATAATCGCCTTTTCGACTTCTGTCATGTGTTTTCTTCTCTTTGACTTGGGAATAGAATATTTATTATCTAAGACCTCAGGATTATCTGATGTTTCATTGCTCTTGTTTTCTTTTGGAATTTTGCTGGTCAGTAATAAAGATTTTGTCCCCTGTCAAAACAGAAAAGATTATTGACATTTAGGAAATTTTACATAGCACATTTAATGTTATCTAGTAAAGTAAAAACCCACATGTAACAACCTACATTATTTTAAAGTCTGGCAAAATAGGTCCTTGTATTTTGGGTTAGTTATTGGCAATTTAGGATAAGTAGGTTTTTAATTAAGTTCTTATGCTAATTTCTATGAAGGAGATATAGTTGTTGATTTACCAGAAAAATACACCTATTTCAATTAACATTGTCATTGCCAAAGGCAATAATCAATAGGTTAGTTGTCATTGGTCATTACAAGACCACAAGGGACTGAGCATGAATCTAAATATGTTTAATGTTCACTCGGGTGTTGAGAATGGCATAGAAAACAGAAGACGACCATGAGCATTTGAACATTAACCTATTTGTTCTTAAGGAACCACAGTAAAAAGCAGCACCAATGGTTTCAATGTTCCAATAATGTCCCTACAGAAAACTTTAAACACTCTATAAACCAAATAATTCTCCATTGGACATCTTTATCCAGTGGTGCTGGCATAGTCAAGTTGACAAAGAAAGCAATAGAAAGCTTAAAATTCAAAAAATAGACTCAAATGCATCTTGGTCTTGAAATGTGTAATCACCTATCACCTACAGCTTATTGACTATCACCTTTGGCGATGACAATGTTCATTGAAATAGGTGAAAATGAATTTGGGTTTGGTCCCTAAATACACAGTATTTATTCACAACTGTATTATGATACACCTAACAAAACTGATTACAGAATGTGTTGTAGTGGATAATTTGATCACTGTAGGTTTGATATGGGAAACTGACATTTCGGACATTAGTCCTTCATTGGAGTCAATTAGAGAAAGAGAACAGATAGAAGGGTTTATATAGTAGTGTAGAGAGAAAACAAACCAATAAGAAAATAGCAAGTTGTAAAACAAGAACAAAAGGATCAAAAGTAACAATGGTTTAACTTAGATACACAGGTGCAGTCCAACCTAGTTGCTCAACTAGTTGTCATCTACTTGATTACAGAATGTATAATTATGTAGTGTTATCTCTGCAACAAGAGTTGTCTGCAATCAAAAATGAACTGTAACCTACGTAAGAACCTTCTTGATCTTGCTTGGCTAAACAGGTTCTTATATTTTTGGGTGTTAGAGGCTGCATGACCTCTGTACTGTACCTTGTTTTCCAAAGGAGCTTTTCGAGGTTTTGCAGTCAATATCGGAGGCTGTGAAGCTACATCCCCAAACTTTACTTCATCTAGTGTAGTCAAAAGTATTGTCAGTGACATTTATCTTTATTATGGATTAAATTTGGGTATAGCATAATATTCTTGGTTTTCACTTGACGACACAGCCACCAGGTTGGTACATAGCTAACAAAAGATTTCTCATTAACCTCTATGGTTATGTACACCAACATGGCTGCCATGCCTTTGTTATTTTATTCCCTAAGGAATGGGTGAGAACCAAGAATAGTCATCTTTAAAGCAACTTTCACATGAAACTATTTTAGTATGCTTATGGTACTTTTTGGGAGTTAAATTTTGCCTTGCTTTAGATTTTTTATAACCATTTTTATTTGTTATCTATTTAATGATTTGCCTGAAGGATAGGTGTTGATACGATTTCAGGGTTTTGCCTCAAAAGAACTTTTTGTTGTCATGGGATACCTGTTTTCTTTGACTACGGACCACAGACCACGGTACCAAATTGTGAGTGAAGAGCAGACGGGTATTCTATAATCTAGCCTCTAATGGCAATGGTAACAACATGCTGTAATAGGAGTAGTTGCTTAGAGGCCATTAATCAAACACGTGGAAAAAAAAAAAGGAAGTCACTGTCAGCACCTTTTAAGTCACCAAAATCCATTTTAGTTGATAAAGCTCTTTCAGGGTTCTTTTTGACTTTCTCTTTTTCTTTTCTCTTCTTCAAATGTCTAAAAGATAAAGAAAGGTGTTGCTGATATAGTAGGAATGAAAATATCTAAATTAAACTAGCTGATGGCTAAATATGTGCACCCTTATGCAAGGCAAGGAGCATAGCCAGGATTTTTATTGGGGGGGGGGAGTCCATGCAGCTGTCTGATAAAGGAAGTGCACAAAGGATTGTTTTTGAAAATAAAGCAGCTCTCATGCCATGTTCAGGTTACTAAGAAAGTCCTTGATTGAATAATAACAGATTTTTGTCAATTCCCTCAGTGAAATTAAAAGAGTAAGTCAAATGTCAAAACTGAAATATTTTGTTGGACTGGGAGTGTCTATCTGAAAAAGGAATGGGATGAGGGCCGCCTTGTTGAACATCAAACTGCACTGTTCTTAATCAGTTTGAGTGCTTGCCGAACAGCTGGTAGTTTAGGGTTACATTAGGTCTATTCTAACATCGAGGTCACATTTCTGAATTGCATTACAGTAACTATTTATTTATTTATTTGTTTGTTTGTTTGCTTGCTTGCTTCTTTGTTTGTTTGTTTGTTTGCTTCTTTGGTTGTTTGCTTCTTTGCTGTTTATTTGCTTCTTTGCTTCTTTATTTATTTATTTGTTTGTTTGTTTGTTTGTTTATTTGTACAGCCTTACCAGTGATTACCAGTGCTGTGAATATTTTGATGATTTTGTTTGACAATGCTCTTTAAATTTTTGAAAAAAATATAAAAGTTCTCTAACCTTTTTCTTCTTTCACTCATCTTTATATCACCCTTGAGGGACTCTACAACTGCTGATGCAGCTTCTCTGTCAATTCTATTGAAGTACTCCTTTTTGCTTTCACCTTTATTTTGCTGGAACATGGGAATTTTCTTGGTCTTTAACATCATCTTTTTCCCATTTGCTACATCTACATGTAAATCAGTAGATAAATTGGTTTCAATATCAGCACTGCATGGATCCAGTAAGTTTTTTGAAATAAAAAAATCTGCAGCTATGAACCTCCTTGTAAAGCATTGCTGACATGTGCTACTAGCAACTTGCCTCTCACCAATGAGGTCCAGAGTTGGACTCCCAAGCTCAAGACTCATGTGAGTAGTGTTGTTTGTTGGTTCTCTCCCTTGGTTCAAGGCTTTTTCTCTGGGTTCTTTGATTTTCCTCCCTCCACAAAATCAATATGCCAAATTCTAATTCATTCTGCAAATTAGCCATGCCCTGACTTTCATCAGTCTTGTGGTTGTTTCAGGGTCTGATAAAATTGATCCTCTATTTGTGGACATGTCAGTACATGTACGCAGGGAATATTCAATGGTTGTGCATTCCTTACTAGTTACATTTGGTTTTGGAGAGAATGAGGCTATAAACTTTGCATAAATGCACCTAGTGTAATCAAAGTATTTTGGGGATTCAAAAAGGATTTTTTGAGTTCCTGGGGCATCTTTGGGAATCCTGTGGTATGATTTTGTTACTTGAATCCATCCAAAATTTGCTCCCAGTCCTTAGCTGGTAGCAAATATCCTGTTAGGCTATTAGAAGTTATGTGGAGCATGGGTGCTTCCTCTTTTTGGGTTTTCCTATCACCAATTTGATCAGGGGACTTGATTTCCAGACTTGACATCCTAAATGCATAAGTTATCGTTTCCAAACAGAAAAACACCCAAGGCATTACTAACTTTCCTGTTAGCAAAATTCAAGCTCTATCATCATGGCTACCGGTATGTTGTTACCCTGTGAACAGAGTCAATGTGTCTTTTTCTCTGGTATGCTGGAGTATAAAAGAGACTATACTCACAGGGAACCATTTTAGTAGACGTTAACAAAGAATTTTTACTATTAGGGAAGGTTAATTTAATATAATAAGGGGGAACAAAGGGGGCTTTTAAATTTCTGAAAGATATGGAGCAGGCCTTTTTTATTTTGAGGATGGCTAATTGAAATTTTTATTACCATGCTGGTGAATTTTTACACTACACATTGGGGGACCACAAAATTTGGCAAGTTCAGAAATGGGGGCTCTGAAAATTTCATATTCTAAAATTGATAATCTTCATGCACCCCTGAGTCCTCATTAACTTGTCATTCAAAATGAAGGATAGGTGCTATGTAGCAATAACAACAGCAACTGGATTGGCAAGCAAAAGGTAACCATGGCAACCAAGCTACGGGTCAACCTCGGTACCTGTCACACTGATAAAACAGTGGAATACTATACTTACTTCATCCAACAAGTGAAGGGTGGGTGGGGCAAAAGGCAAACAGCAATATGGCAACTGTGTTGTCCCCTGATGGAGCAAAACTTTTGATCAAGGAAACCAGACAAAGAAGTGATCAAAGCAATCAGTAAGCAAACAAGCAAAGCCATCCCCACCATCAATCATGAAGGCAATTAACCACTGTAGTACTGATCAATCCTAAGGCAAGCTAGCAATGTAGGTGTAGGCAACAGGCAAATAGCAATATGGTGAGAGTGACCACGAAGCAACAAGTTCATAATGCACATGCATAACCAAAAACATATCACTGGACAGAACAACACTACAAGTGAACTTTGCTTAAATATTAACCCCATTATAACCATTAATACATATACCATGTACCATGTTAAATACCTAGTCTTTTAAGCTTCTTTTTCCTTTTCCCTGCCATTTGTTGAGCTCTTGAAAATAGATCTTTCATTGTTCTAGGCATCTTCTGCTCTTCTATTTCCTTCTCCTTTGGAATTGACTTATGACTTCTGAAATTTTACACAAAATAAACGATACAAGTTTTAAAAATATGTAACTTAAATTATCCAAAATACAAACACGTGTGACAATCTTTGAAAATATACTCACTTGCTTTTCACGGTCGGATCTTTTCTTTTTCCCTTAAAAAACGGATCGCAAGACTTAGTTTTCTTATGTCTACTTACTCTACCCATAATTTTAAGTATAATCAATCCTAATGGCTCTAAAATCTAATTTATTTGGACAACAAACAAAAAGAGAAAAAAATAAAAACAAAATAGTGCCAGCGGTTTCACGCATAGCTAATGCATCCCAAAATGCACCTCACAGTGAACCAATTTTCCACTATTTTCAATTTTCACACTTTTACTACAAAAGCCAAAACAATTTTTTTTGAAGTTCAGACGTCCTATTTTGATATCTCTAATCTCTGAAACATTTCCAAATTTTTTTATAAATCAGATTTTAAAAATTCTAGCCCTCAGTAAGATATCAATGCAATCTTATAGAGCGGCTAAGTGACGTCACGAACTTTTAAAATTCATCGATACTTCTGTTAGGGTGCTCGGCTGTACCCGGCTTGATGATTTTCTTAATTTTCGTTTTATCTGTCTTTTTTGTCGATTTTTTATATAATACTTGCAAAATAAATAAATAAATAAATGAAATTAATATTTATGACGTCACACTAAAATGTTCAGCAGTCTCTCAAAGAAACTTAATGACGTAATAACAACAAAGCAAGATGGCGGATTGTTGGCTGTTTCAAAGTCTTGTTCTTCAATTTTATTTTAAGGCTGATAGATAGTAAAAATCAGTGAACCCTACGGTCTTACGACTGATCAGGGGTCTTAGTTAAATTATAATTTAATGTTAAGGGTTAATAGATGTGCCAACGTTGTGAGATCTATCTTTCAATCTAAGGTAAATCTTCATCCAGCTCTAACATAGATCGTAGAAATGATTTTGACGCTTTTTCTTGGTGGACAACACTAAAGATTAACTTATAATTTTCGTTTCCATCAGTTTCAAAAAATTAAAGTCAAAATTTCTATCATTTTTTATAGGCTTTAAGTGATTTTCTTACTAATACCAAACGACTGCGCAGCTCGCAAGAAACATCACAAAAAGGTATTTATTTATTCAATTACTCTTAAAAATATATCTGTAATTTTTGCTTGCAAAAAGGAAACAGAATTCAAAGGATATATATCCCCCCTTCCGCAGATGAATTTTTGGATTTTTTATATTCAATGTTTAAAATTATTATCTATCTGCCTACCTACCTACCTTCCTTACCTGCCTGCTTACCTGCCTACCTATCTATCTATTTTTATTTATCTACACCCTATACCCTGGGAACAAAAAAGTGATCAAATTACCAGTCTAATCACTCATTTCATGGTCAATTCCAATGTTTCCTGGGGTTAGGATGCTTTAACCAATTAGAAATGCCATTCTGCCACATTATACTATGCACTTTCTATCTAAATCTGCTATAAGTTTTCTGAAATTTGTATTTGATTTGATTTAGGGAACCAGTCTTTAGCAGAGGGTACCCCTGATGGTCCTCCACCAGCCCCTCCACCCCAAGGTCTGTGTTGTATGAGCGGGTGTCAAAACTGTGTTTGGTTACAGTATGTGGATGACATGATCAAGTACTATAAAGACAACAAAGATGCAGCTAGGAAAGCTTTGGATGACATTCCTGATGAAAGCCTTAAAATGTTCATTAAGATTGAACTTGGACTTTAGAAAAATTAACAAGAACAACAACAACAACAAAGGAAGAGGAACCAAATGTTAGATAAAAATTATATAAAATTTGTTGAATTAAATTTTAGTATTTTCCTGAGTTTAGACCTCTAAATTTTAAGAATTGCAAGAAAAAGTTGTTATTCAATATTTATTTCATTTGCTATGAATCACTTATTTGACCTAAAAGTTTCAAAGGAAAGAAGAAAAATTATTTATTTTTTAATTATTTATTTATTTCACTTAATATTTTTAATACATTTTTCTATTCTTTCTATTTCAGTTTTCGGTATTTTCATATTTTCGGTATGATTACAGGGCTATTTTTCAGTATTCAGTTAAAATTTGGTTTAAGTACAATGCAGCTGGTAATTGCAAAACGTATCTTGTGTTAAATAAAGAACAAAATGAGAATAGAAGTTTTATAAATATTCTAGCCTTCATAACAATGCAAAGAGAAAAGGAATGAGGTGGAGGAAGGGAAGGGCAGAAATGGTTGAGGAAAGGCTTGGGAAAGGCGGAGACAGGAGTATTAGGAGTAGGAAGTGATCAAGATAACATTAGGGTAGTTAAGCACCAAAATGGGAGAATGGGCGATGTAGTACCGGAAATACTTAGAGACCTTAAGCACCACGATGGGGGAATGGATACTGAGTACCGAAGTGTTTAGGGACCTTGAGCACCAGGACGGGGAAATGGGCGACAGAGTACCGGTAGGGACCTTAAAGCCTGGTTTCCATATGTCGCCGGAACACACCGCCGGCATGCCGTAAGACTTGAACTCAACTCAACTTTTCGTAAAGCCTGGTTTCCATATGTCGGCGACACGCCTGCGATACCACCGCAGGCACTAGGTTGTCGCAGTCATGCTTACGAAAAGTTGAGTTGAGTTCAAGTCTTAATATAAGGCTCGTTTACACGAGCGATATTTGCAGTGCGATTGTCGCGTGACAATCGAAGATATTTGGTTGCAGTATGGAAATCGCTCGAGTAAACAGCTGGCGATTCTCATGCGATGATCGCTGCGATAATCACCAGCTATTTACATGAGCGATTTCCATACTGCAACCAAATATCTGCGATTGTCGCGCTATAATCGCACTGCAAATATCGCTCGTGTAAACGGGCCTTAACGGCATGCCGGCGGTGTGTGCCGGCGACATATGGAAACCAGGCTTAAGCACCAAGACGGGGGGTGGGCGACAGAGTACCGGAAGTGTTTATCTTAAAGACCATGAGGCTGCAATCATCGCTCACAGCGTTAAGATGCAGGTGGATGTCGTTCCATTTCGTTGCGCTAGTGACACGACATGTACAGTAGTAATAATTAATGACGCAGTGGCTTTCAAACCAAAATAATTTTAAAGTTTTTCGGAAATTTTTGAAAAAAAAAATGTTCAGGGTATCTACTCGATATCATAGCTGTAACATTGTAGACGCAGAGATTTTAGCGTAGAAGGATGCGATGGAGTTTCAAGAGCGGTTAAACCATGGCCGTAAACGTTCGAGGAAGGTGGTTCAGATGGCTAATACAATTTACGTTTTTGATGCTGTTAGTATCAGGATCAATTATTGGTGAGAACATTTAAATGATTGTTTAAAAAAATAACAATATATGGGAATAACCACAGAGGTACATTTTTATTCGGTGAATTTCGACGTCTTGCAAAGGGGGCCTAGTTTCGAATTACGCTCAACGAACATTTATATCCTATATCTACAGTCGTTCACCTGGAAAATGTAAAACACGAGAATCTCGTGCACGAAATTTTTCTATATTTCTCATATCACGTTATTAAGAGTCGTTACGCCATGAAATGTGACTAATCTATTTTTTCTTAGCCCCTAACCCCTTACCGAGCCTACGCCTCGCCTACAACTTGGTTCAGTACACAACAGTTCTCGACTTCTCCCAAACCCAAACTCCCCTCGTGTTTATTTCAGGTTATGTTATGCACGTATCAGCGGCTTCCCCGGGGGGGCTAACCCCGGGCTAACCAGGGAGATATGTGGGGCATTAGAGGGGATTTGGACGCTAACATTGCCCCTGGGGTCGGGGAAATGCTTGACTTCGTTTTTGGTAGAAAAATGAGGTGGGGGATA
>JANTNT010233594.1:0-14622 GCA_024752375.1 Entacmaea quadricolor
AAGGAAGGAAGGAAGGAAAAAACTGTAATGTGGAGTGTATACCAACTTTCAAAGAATAACATGTAGCTGTAATAACACATTATTTATTCTAAATCTGAATGAGGTGGCGAGAGTGCTGGTTTTCCCGCTTTTCAAGCGCGTTTGCAAAGGTCAGTCAAGGTTGCAAGCGTTTACAACTATTATTACCGGTCAACAACATATTGTTGCCTGCTCAGAGCTGTTGCCGGGGAAACAGCACAACTTGTTCACGTGCACGTGATACCCTTTCGTTCAATCAGAACACGAGAAAAATGGACTTTGACAGTTGGTATATAACAATCGCTTTTATCACACGGCAGCAATGTTGACTTTCATGAGAATAAAATCATTTGTTTTGGCCCCGGTAAACTCATTCTGAAACCACCCAATGCGATGCTACCAGGGCCAAACACTTTAGTTATATACCAACCATCACAGTCCATTTTTCTCGTGCTCTGATTGAACGAGAGGGTATCACGTGCACGAGAACAAGTTGTGCTGTTTCCCTGGCAACAGCTCTGAGCGGGTAACAATATGTTGTTGACCGGTAATAACAAACCCGGAAGTTATAAACGTTTGTAACCTTGATCGACCTTGGGAAACGCACTTGAAAAGCGGGAAAACACCACGCTCGCCACCTTATTCAGATTTAGAATAAATAATGTGTTATCACAGCTATATGTTATTCTTTTGACAGTTGGTATATAACAAAAGACTTATTGACCGCCAACTCTGCCTCGGTAAACATTGGCGGTCTCGGGACCACCAAACATACTGTTTCCCTCGGTCCAAGTCAATAAGTTTTAATTGTTTCAGCCAACAAGGCTGCCCGCCGTAAAAGCGAATGTAGACGTTTGGAGTTGTCTTGATGAAAATATGTGTAGTTCACTGGTAGTTCTTGCAGCTGAAGATCGACTATTATCAATGGAATCCAATGCGCACTTTACACCTCATTTCTACAAATTTCACCAGGAAAACACTTCCAAATCAATTTCATTGATCAGTTTACATAAGCGCACAGGTAGCCAGCGATGGGGGCCTGTGCTTAGACAAGAAATGGTGTTGTGCGTGCTACGTACCAAAGAGCAATCCGAGTGTAGGCGTACATAATATAGTGGCTATAATCTTTATTGTTGTACAATAGCTGCGACGCCTCAGATAATTTAGGGAACTTTAGATGCGAGTACGAGTACGAGAACGAGTTTTAATGTTTAACAATGAATCTTGTTTAATTTTAGATTTTTTTACAATTTGAAGTTTCAATCTACGTATGGAACCACGACTTAGTAATTAAGGTGCCAAAATGTGAGAGTTTTAAACTCGTACTCGTACTCGTACTCGTACTCGTCGTCGCATCTAAAGTTCCCTATTTCTGTCTTCAATACGGATGAATGCACTGGGCTCTCCTACGTCGCGCGCTTGAGAAATAAATATAAAGAATATGCGCGAGCGAGATTGAATCGTGATAAATGAGAATACGTGATCATTATTCCACTACGCCCTGTTGGCAAGGACAGACTTTTCTACCTTATTAAAAAAAATGAAATCATTTGGTTTGACAGGCTTTAGAACACTTCCTGTTGCCATATCTCAAGAATTACTGGCAACAATTACAACAAGTTCTTCAAGACAATAGTCCATCGAACGCCGTGTTACAGGGGGAGGCATACCAGGTGTATGGGGCTTTACTGGTGAGTATTGTATGATTATATTTAATTGTATCATATTTGTAATCATATTCAACATACATCAAAATCATTACTTCACCCCCACCCCACCCCCTCCGAGTTCTCTCCTCGTATTACTTAGTAGGGGAGGGGAGAGAAGCAGAAGAACTGTACCTCATGTTTGTCTGTTTGGCTCAGAGAGACTTCATTTGTTTATAAGATAAGTAAGATTTCTTTTATTAACAGCAAGCATCTGGCTGTCTTCTGAAGTCAAAAGCCAAAGGAGTCCCGGTTGCCTCCTACAACTTCCAGGTCAACAACTCTTCTCACCCCATGCTCCGTGCGAATCTCTCGCCTTGGGCTGGGACGAGTATGATGGAGCGTCGTCCATCCCTCCCCCATAGGTCTCGCTCAAATTCCACCAATCCCATCCAACCCAACAGCGCATACCATCGGCTTTATTCCATATTTGGTGATAGTTTAATGCCTATGGTTGCATTCAATAACTGGCAAGACAGCAATGTTACTAAAAATAACCTACTTCGAATCCAACCCATTACGCATGCGTACTTCCCACTCAGACCTCTACAGAGAGACTACACAGCTATTAGAGAGCTTATTCGCAGAGAGAGGGAATTGCTGCTCAGTAATGCGACTGGGACTTCAAATGAGCCTCTACTTCATGCTGGAAGGAAACGACAACGCATAGACGACCTTTCTCGACAGCCTGAATGTAAGAGAGACAAGAAAGGAAAATGGAGTTCCCTTTCGTTTAGCGCACCGAAAAAACTACCAACTTATCACACAGATATATTCGAAAGTCCTTCTAGCATACCCAAGGGCAGAGGAAGCATGGACCAGGGTTTTTCTCGAAAAAAAGGAGGGAAATTCGCCAAGAAGAAATACGAAATACCAAAGGAACCCGCGGTGATTGATAGAAAGACTAACCTGCAAGATAAGAGCGTTCATATTGCAACAGGGAAAATCAAAAGACGATATCGCAGAACTACCAAACCAACGATTACAAACACTTCTCGATATGACTACCACTTAGGCATTACTTTTTGAACTTACAGTTTCCGTTGCTATAGAAACATCTAAATGATGCTCTCAGCCATTAAGCATCGCGCTGTGATCGATTAAGATAACAAATGCAAATTTGTGTCTCGTTTTTATGCTTCGTTCGTTTTGTTATAAAAGCTGCAGATATCATTCTGTGGTTTGAGGATTTTTTTTTTTATTATGCCTTGTGGTTGCGAACATGAGCTGGCTGAGGCTTATTAACATACACTGTTGGATAGACAACCACAAACTCTGAACTTTATGACGAAGAAAAACTTGAAAAAATTGTCTTTAAAACGGATTCTGTGTATAAATAAATCTATTAAAAACATAGTAAATGTCATTATGATGCTGAGGGCTAATAAGCTTGAAGAGATTTACTAAAAAATACTCCTTCTCCGAAAGAACTAGTTTTAGCATAATTCAGTGACGGTCTTGTAAATGGCTTGCTTTGTAACAACAAGATATAACAATATTTTCTTTATAATTTAGTGTAAATAGCCGCGTCATTTTTATATCTTATATTTCAAATACGAGTTATTCTTGGTAGATTCACTAAACAGTTTTCTTCACAAGTGATGACTGAATCTCATGGCGCGATTTCTTTGTGGCAAAGGAGGGAGTTGTCAGCACAACAAAAACAAACAAATCTATCTCTACAAAGGCTTAAAAGAATTCTATGTATATTTTTCTGGAGTGCGGTCTGCCTACGCCCCTGGTTTTAGCTAGACTTGAATTGTAATTTAGCGATATTTATCGATGTGAAATATCCGGCCATATTTCAACAAATAATCCTTTGCGGCGAATTGCCATAGAACACACAGGATCAAGGACTGATTAAACACCCATTATTGTTGGGCACTGATTGTTGTTTATCGGCGATAAAATCTATCGAACACGGGCCTAGGATCCGGCTAGGGTAAAATAATCATTTAGTTGGCGTTTAATTAAAAAATATTAATTTCACTTTTTATCAAAATTTGAAAGAACCACGAGCTAGTTGACTTAAACTCTGTTTGGAATTTAGTTGGTTTTTGTGGGAGGGAAAACCGAAAAAACTCGATCGAAGAAAAACTCTTGGGATTCCTTAGAACCAACAAGTAAACTATAATGGCTTTCTCCGCACAGCATCTCCGGGGGGTTCTAGATCCTCAAAACCCTATCCCAGACCTAAAATTTGAATTTTACATACCCTACTCCAGACTAAACCTAAGGGTTGTACACCCTGTCTCAGACTAAACCTACATGCAAAAACAGCTATTCAATAGTTTTTGAATAAATATTTACTGGTTGTTTCAAATTCAATTCAAATTGTTTTTGTGCCAGCAGAAAGTAGCCTAGCAGACTAAAACGACCAAAACCTAACCCTATCCCAGACAAAAACATTACGCTATCCCAGAAAAATCTTAAAAAATGATACCCTACCCCAGACTTAAAAGCCGAAAAAATATACCCTATCGGGCGGCACATACTCGTATAGCAAATATAGGGCAGTACCCCCCCGGGATAGCATCAAAACGTGCTATTTTTGATGATCTACCTCGTGTATTCCAACTATTATTACTCATCTCTACTTAGGCGAGCCCTACGGCTATTTTGTACAGATATTACTAACAAAATAATTGTCAGTGTGTCAACAGCCCGCTAAGTGATCAGACATGCAAGATTGCAACGTTTAATCGTTTAACATGAAATGCCAGGATCTCTGCCTATTTACAACTTTTCACTACAACTATCGCATGAAATCTGCTGAAGCCGTGACTTCATTTGTCTTAAGGTTTTAGAACACGTTTCAAAATGCTACAACTTTTTTTTTGTCGTACACAACAGTTCTAAGCAAGTTTTAGATCAATTTTCTTTGAAAAATCTTTAGACACTTAAACTGCGATCAGTTGCAAACAAAGAGTTTTTATTTATTTATTTATTTTTGTCAAAGCGCAGTTGAATTTAAATTTCATTGTCTCGAATTGAAAAAATATGCCATTTCACATTCGATTTTTGGTTGTCATGACAACCGTCAAAATACCATTATTGTGGTAACCAAATTGGTAAAAAAACGCAAACTAAAAAGTGAATAACATTGAAAAATTCTAAAAAGACTAAGCTGTGTCTGATTTTATAGTTTAAGTTTATTAACAATTTGGTACAAAAATTTACAATACACATGAACCTGCAAATAGCAAAGGCTAATCGAGGCAGGTATTATGAATAACAGATAGTCAATATAGATCGTTAAAAGTACAAGAGTCAGCAATTACAAACAAAAATTTTAAAGTGAGAATATAATAAATGATATAGTAATTAATTGACTGCAGAAAAAAAATTTCCCCAGAGTCCATTTCTATAAATAAATTTTAAATGTAAAGGATTAAAAAATAAGCAGATAAACAAAATATGTCAGACTAACATATAGATTTCAGAGAATTGGTAATAAATGCTAATTTTTATACTACTATTTTATGGAGAGGTTGGAGATTTCAACGTGATAAGAAGTCTTGGAAGCTTTTTTCAATCGATGAGATGTTTTGTTATAGTCTATTTTAAACTTGAAGGTGTTCGGGCACATCTTAGAGAACAAGGGTTCTGCTAATCCTAATACAGTGCTGTTTGATGGGATTATATTACGTGGACTACAGTTGATAGAAATTATTATAGTATAGATTGGATAGTACGCGCGCTCTGATTGGCTAAAAACCTATGTTTTACCAGGTTATATAACATAAAAAACCTATGTTTTAAAAAAATTATTTATTTATTTATTTATTTATTTATTTATTTATTTATTTATTTATTTATTTATTTATTCATTCATTGAGCTTTGCCGTTGTTTGCTGTCTTCGCGCGCCTAATATCTATATTATAAAGCAAATGAGGAAGGCTAAGCCTTGTTTTATACTGTGAGAAAACACTCCGAACATTTGGGAAACACTCGAGCAATGTTAAATGCACTCGCCTACGGCTCGTGCCTTTAAACATTTCTCTCGTGTTTTCAAATGTCCGTCGTGTATTCTCACAGTATAAAACATGACTTAGCCTTCTTTATTTGTTAAGTACACATTAAAAACGCAAATTACATTTGATCACATGTATGACATATACAGTTTATGACGTTTGTCTGAAGTGATGTCCGTTCAGTGGAAGAAAAGATTATTTGAATTATCATTAAATGTTCCTGCGTCTCAGAAACTGAGACGAAATCCTAGTATTTTAGAACTAAAGTTGTACCAACTTTCACTATAATAGCCGAATCTTAAGCATTTATTATTCCAATTAAATATTGGCGAAAGAATACATAAGTTTTGCAACTTGTAGAGCTTTTTGAAGGGACCGGCAATCTAGCCTGCGTCGCAGCCGAACAACCTCTCGTTAAGTCCGTCAAACGTGTAAACTATATTAGTGACAAGATATCAAATCGATTTGGCAACTCTGTAAGGTTGTAATGAATATGAAACTGTTATTTTACAGCAACCTTATATTTGTACATTGACCCCTTGAATTTAGCCTTCATTGCAGGCGTTTTTAGTGTCGGTCAAAGTCCCTTTCCACTTCCAGGAACTAGGATTAGATGCATCTTCTTGGGCGTGGTTGCGGTCTATAATGTTATTGTATAGTGCTGGTGGTTGTTCCTGTTTCTTGGTTATTTGATGATATTAATTATAAAGAACTGTTACATGCAATTAATTTCAAAAATACAGAAAATTGAATCCTATTTTCCTTCCTTCCTTTATTTTTATTTCCATCCATTTCCTTTATTCTATTCACAATTATCAATCATTCGTTGTTGATAAAAATTGTTTTGTTTTTTATTTTTGTTTTCCCTTGTCGAAAAACCAACTTGATAAAAACCAACTTGATAAAAACTAACAAGACACAGACGCAATATGTCCAAACGTTTCCAAATGTTTAAAATTTTAAAAAATATCAACTAAAATCATGACGTCAAATCATACGACAATCGGTCACTCGTGACCTCTGACATTCATTAAGATCTGTGTTATGCTCGCTTCCGGTAAGTCCTGATCGGAACAATCGATAGGCGGGCATTCAATACAAACATAATCTATCGCGTACCATAAAAATACACGAAGAAAACGTTGATTTTGTAGGTCAGTTTACTTGACATTTGTGTTGTATTATTCTTAGCAGCCAACTCCAGACGTCGTAAATAGCTAAAATTGAATTCAGAATTGCCCACAATCTTTGTTACAACACATTGACTTCGTTTCCGGTAAGCGCCCACTGTTCCGTTGTAAAGCAATGAGCGTATTAGCAACGTGCGCCACGGAAACTCTTCAGCTCTCAACGGAGTTGCTCGTGAGACAGACCCGTGTAGGAGAAAAGGTATTCTTTTGAACGTCTATATGTGGAAGACTGTCGTACTTCCACAGTGACCCTATCACTGTTCGTCACTGTCACTAATATCAAGAATGGCCTTATGCCTATGAATTTCCTATAAGTAGATAAAAGAAGTTATTCAAACTCGCTCCCTTTTAAACCGGAAAGCAAAAAGATCTTTAACAAGAATAATTAAACTTCCGGTAATATTGAAATCGTTTGAACGAGATTTTGACGCTGGTGAAATTCTTGCACCCTTGATGCACTTAAAAGGATAAAAAAACATTTATTTAAAAAATTCAGAACAAATATGTCATTGGAATGTTGAAGTTGTTTTGATTTCAATTACCACGTACTGCGAAAATTATTTCCAAATAAATTTACGCGAAACCGGAACTGGGTTTTTGTCACATGTCAGACATGTAGCGGAAAACTACTGAGTCCAGTAAATGGACCATAAAAACTAGACTACTGTTCCTAATCCACACTGAAAATGCAAAAAATAGTTATGAAGGATTAATTTTTTTTATAGGGGGGAGTTGGAGGAGGAATCCTTCTGGGTGTTACTTTAAAAAATTGTGAACCCCCAAAAAAGGTTAGTGAAAAGGTCGCGACCCCTCCCCTGCATGGCAGTGTTTTTTACTCCAACACCCCCTGTTCAAGAAGAAAAGGAACGATTAACAATTTTATGAGTTTTCAATTGTTGTAAAAATAAGAGAAAAGTGTGGTGTTCAGCCAAAACATACATTTTTTGTATTTTCAGAAAATTATAGTGTGTACAAAGACAGCTATCCCTTACTGAGCTAAATCAAATAAGGGATAGCGTGTGAATGATTGAAATTGTTATTCCTTATAAAAGAGTATGTAGATGGTTGTTGAGCGCTTTTTCACAATTTTCAACTTGCCGAAGCAATTAACCTTCTACATATCTTGTTTTCTGTCGAGCCGGGCCCTGATCATGACAAGAGTTAGAAATCTTACCTTTTGTTATCAGAAATAGAATATCGTAAGATTCAAGCGAAAAGGTCATGCATAGGTTATAAATTCAAGTTTCTGAAATTCTTTTTATAAAGCCTGGGTAACAGTCAGATAGGGCAAATAGGGATCCGACCAGTTCTTTGGAATGAAGGACACGAGAGGCAGATTTCTTTTGATAGAACTGCGAAGAAGAGCTCAAATTTCAGGGAATAGAGAAGGAATATTGATTGACAGTTCTCTTAGAATGTATTTTTACTTCATGCAGTAGGCATCTCAGCTTGCTTTATGCACGTATCAGCGGCTCCCCCCGGGGGGGGGCTAACCCCGGGCTAACCAGAGAGATTGTAAAATACTAGAAACAATCTTCATGATTTTCCCTGGGGTGGGGAAATCTTTGTTTTCAAAGTCCCCTGGTTAGAGTCTTCCATGACCTACAATCTCCCATCATTTTGAGGTATATCCCCCACCTAATTTTTCTACCAAAAATGAATTCAAGCATTTCCACGACCCCAGGGGCAATGTTAGCGTCCAAACCCCATCTGATGTCCCACATATCTCCATGGTAAGTTCGGGGTTAGCCCCAAGCCGATGATACGTGCATTACTCAGGGACTGTCGCCACAGGTAGCCCAGCAGTGGGGACTGGCCCGCAGTACGGTCTC
Source organism: Entacmaea quadricolor (assembly GCA_024752375.1). NCBI lineage: Eukaryota > Metazoa > Cnidaria > Anthozoa > Actiniaria > Actiniidae > Entacmaea > Entacmaea quadricolor. Next base: position 8,722 of record JANTNT010233594.1, read on the forward strand.
TTGGTTGGAATTTAAATAAATAAATAAGTAAATCTTTTTATTTATACATGATAGACTTTAAATCTAGAAGCTTGTGGGGCCGTATTTTCCATATACACTCAAATTTGATTTTTTGGGCTCCTAGCCTTGACCCATACAGATTGTTATTCAGACAATGAATATTTTCCAGCATTTGAGCTTTAGCGCGGTGTACCTCAAACATATAAACTTAGTGAGAATTCTGCATTTTGCAAAGCGAATTATCTAGAGAGTTGTCAGTGAATTGACTTGCAATCCCGAAAATCCCCAGCTTAGGATAAGTTCGAAGATTAATTCTTTTGATAATCTCGTTTTAGCTATTTTAAACTCTTACAATATGCAGTTGTACTGTAACAAAATATGAAATACTTGTTTCATTTTAGCCGGAGCTCGAATTTTTTTCTCTGTTGACCTTGAACCTTATGTCAGAGGTTTGAGAAAAGCCTGTAAGCTTTAAAATACTTCATGCCAGAATCTTATCCAAAATTGAGAGTTACATTAACACTTGAAATCACATTTGCCGGCATTACACAGAAGTTCTTGCTCGAAACAAATCTTGATAAAAATTGAATAAATAAACAATTTGATAATGACTTCATTGAAATTGTTTTTGTAAATGATAATGTCATATTTTAATGGAAGCAATTGTTTACAGAACCAGAGTTAGTGTCTAGTTCGGGAAAGAAAATAACCTAATGTTCTTAAAATAAACAAAATCACGTATTGACTTCAAACATTTTTCTAAAGATTTTTAATACAGATACACAAACCGAAAACCAGTTCATAACAATTGGTTTAGACGTCTTGTTTCAAAATATTTAATTCATGGTCTGTTGTTTATATTTGTGTTTTTAAGCGAATTGTGTGGACGAGACAGAACATGAACTTTGTTGTTCACGTTCTTTGCTAGTAAAGCTTAAGTGGAAAAAAAAAAACGGACAAGAAACAGCCTTCACAGACGTGATGATTTCGAAATTGCCACAGCTTTCATCGCTAACCGGAAATGGCCTTAGTGCATTACGTCAATCACTCTTAATTCTGACATTCTTACACTCTCAAGCCGACACCTCTTTACTTTTATACAATTCAACAGGAAGTTTCGATGCATTAGACTGTTTCAGTCTCTAAAATACAAGGATTTTCGAGTTTTAAATTTTTATTTCTCGAATCTTTATAAAGACATCCATTCGCATTTTTCATTCGCTTTCGAGATGATATGACAGCTTTACAAACGGATGCTGTGCTGGTCAAGAACGCAGGTTTGCTTCAGCTACGACAGCATTCTGAGCTCCTGCCATCACCCATAATTCAACCCCATAACGGAAACGAACATTTTTCATTCCTTAAATGTCAATTTAGTTCAATATTTTTCTTGTATATTATTCTGTGTCAGTCAACCTGAGCGAGAATTTGTTTTGACCTCGCGGCCAGAACACAATAAAACGCATTTATTAGACTGCATAGCTTCCAGCTTCAACCTACCGTATATGTACAATGGATCGAGTAAGAAGCGAAAGAGAGATCAAAACATGGCTCAAATACATTCATCTCTTCAGGGTTCTTGTCCCACCCATGTAAACCAATGACGTAAGCATAACAAACAAAACCCCAACAAAAGCCTTCTATGTGGAAACTGTCTTGTATATTTCTTCCTTTCGCTAGAGCCAGTTTGTCTACAATTCAATCGAACTAATAAATCAGGACAGATAACACTGCTCGCGATTAAAATAACTTTGACATGATAATATTTGAGCAATTTGTTGGTAGACAATGACTCGCAAGGCAATCAAAGCCCTGATGTTTACCGTGCTCCGATCAGGTATTGGAGTTTGTGATGTCAATCGTCGCCCAAATGGCTATACCAGAACTCGTTTTCATTGGTCAATTGTGGTTAAGGTCTGTCAATTTCTTTAAAAATCTGGCAGGCAGTCTGACCGCATGAGTGTAGTTTGGGGTAAAATGAAACCGATTGACTCACGACCGCTTTTTGTACCATCTTGGTGCCCTTCTAAGGACTCAAAATCTCCAATAATTTTGCAACCACAGTTTTTCTGCCAACACAATTACACCAAAAAACAATCCGAACAAATGAACTCGAGTTAATTTGGAAGTGTCGCTTGCTTCAAAGCTGCGCGCTCCCTTAAGCATTATCAAAACATAACAGAAACAGACTTTTTACAAAATTGAGCATCTTTTTAATTTAATAAATTTATAAATTGCTCTACAGTTGTCTGGTGTTCTTCATTATAAAATTATGCTTGAGAGCAAACGATTGTGTAGTGTGATTCATTAAGGAATGAGTATAACATATTTACATATAAACGAAAGAACAATTTTAATGGTATATAAATTAACAAAGTCAAATGTTGCCTGCCTCAAGTTCTTGTAAATATCACATATATTAAGAAATTATTCTCTAATTTGAACTGTAACAATAAGATTTTATGGGCCTTGAGAATGAGGAATTTGTAACAAAATAGTTGTTATTAAGTTCAATTTATAAGTTACAATAAATAATAGATATAAATATATATAGAATAGAAAGAAATGAAGGGCCTCTAAATCGGCATGAAATCCATTCAAAGCCTTACACTGTACAAGAGCAATTATGACAAATATATGAAAAGCATATAAAAGACTTAGCCTGGAATAAACTTATGTTTAACATAAGTCTTTCCAAAGAGTTAAATTTCCTTGCTTTTTTGATAAATAACTATTAATTTTTTTCTATAAATGCATATATATATTCTCTACTACAAGACGATCATAAAAATAAGGTTCAATTTATAATATTTCAACGTTGTTTATCACCTCAACTGATTCACCAGTTCTTCGGCTTGTTTTGTTATCTGTTATACTGAATAGCTTGTGGTTAGGTAGACCATATTTAAGTCCGAAGTCGTGTTTTTTTCTAGACGCGCCGTATTTTAGTTGTAGCCAAGAGTGTTGAAGACTGGAAGACGACGACGACCAAACGCATCGTAAGCATCAGGAGGAGTTGGTGGCAAATCATCTCGTTCTTCTTCAACCGTCTTCAAGGAAATAGAAGGAGTAAACCTTGGAGAGCTCACAGCAGATGTAGAAATGACTGGGGAATATTCTTGAGTCGGTGAGGGAAACTTGAAAACATTATTCACAGACGGAGAACTTGACATTGGCAGAGGTAAAGGACTGTCAATTGGACTAGGAAGAGGACTTTCATCGTTGTAAAAAGACAGTGGAGACGGTGATGGAGGTGTTAGGGACGTAGATAGAGGTGAAGCTGGATCAGTAAGCGGTGGAGATGGTGGTCCATTCAATGGAGAGAGAGGAGGAGGCGAGCGAGGACTATTTGGAGGTGGGGCGCGCTTCTCTTCAGCGTTGTGTATAAAATGGCAACGAGGACCATAAGGACAAAACCCAATTGTATGAAACGTGCGGCACAGTTCAGTCTTGTATTTTGGATGACGAGATAACTGTCGAAGCTCATGTACACCGTGAGCAAATTGGCATTTATCTCCGTACTTGCAGGTTCCACTTTCTTCAAAAGGTCGGCACAGCTCTGTTTTGTAGCGGCTTGATCCCTGGTTTCGTCTGTGATCTTCATCAGACTGAATCGAGGCCGCAGTGCTAAGACTCAGTGATCGTTCGCGTTGCTTATTAGTCAGACTAGATAACGTTATAAGGTTGGAAGAAGATTGTCGTGTAGTTGAATTAGTTGAATGTCGTCTCGGAGGGGCCACAACTCGGCGATCACTCCTCTGTCTGAAGTCGAAGGTGCTGTTCAAATTTCTGTTGTTCTACAAAAGAGCAAATTAGCATGTTTACGTGATCCTTCTCGGGCTTAAGAAACTTTAAATATAGTTATAATCACCCCGAACAAAAACCTGGTGTAGATCAGACGTTCTAGAATCTATTGAAATCTACAAAGGCATTGTTATTCTCATTGAAATCGACTTACTTTATAAACGACATCGTTCACGTCGTAAAACGCGGACACCAGAGCCGTGGACATGATCGCTTTCCGCGTCAGATATAGACTAAATGGATATGATGCGACCTGAATGTCTTTTTGCTTCTGATTTGATCTGTTGAAATAACACACGAATAAAAATGTATTCTAGGAGGTGTGTGTGTCAATTTCCTGTCAGAATGACTCCCGTTGTCATGGAGATTTCATTATCATATACCACGTGGTTCAGTAAGAGGCAGGGCTTGTGAGTGGACCATGTAATACTTAGACATCGGCTATCTGAACTCCTACACGTAGAAATCATAAAGTTTTAAATAATGATGAAGTGATTGCTCATACTTGTCTAGGTTACCTTCCCCATATAATCTAGTACTTTCCCGTACCCTAACCCGGTGAAAGCAATCGGTGTGCTTTCTTTCATTCTCAGAAACCCCTAAGATGTTTAGTATCCTCGTCTTGCACACGTAACAGCAGGAATCTGTAATGTCAGAAGCAAACAAGGGGTGTCACTCTAAATAGAATTTGACTGTTTATTTCTGTAATATACAAGCAGATATCTCTCTCTTTTCTTTTTTCGATTTCAAGTAATTTGGTCATTATTCCTGCACGAACACATTCGTGATGGTTGAGAAAGAATTCAAATGTGATGTAGTCTGCAATAAATTAGCGCTTGGCTTTTGGAAATTCGATGACTGCTCGCGCGATTCTGACGATAAGATGACCTGTCATTTCGGCACTGTTGAGAAAGGAAAAGACAACACAGTCCAGAAACAGTGTCTCGGCCAATTTACTGCTCATTTGGCGCTCTCGTGTCATTTAGGCCAAAATTATTCTCATTACACGATCAAGTTCAGTTGAACACGCAACCGTTTTACGCACGGTTCATTGAATAAGTTAGAGACTTAAAATGATGATACTTTAGGAGTCGATGGCTTGGAAATTTGACCCCATTGTGTTGCTGAAAATAGAGCTGAACTGTTAGGATAAGATTCTTTTGTGTTCATGTCACACTCGGAACGTGATTATGTTAATATGATTAATTAGTAAAAAAACCAATCAAATGCAACCAATCGAATCAAATAAAAACATATAAAAATAACATAAAAAAAGATTAACTTAAAACCCCACGAACCTTTCTAACTGGCACATGTCACTGAGAGTATACTGATTTTTATTCAAATCCCAAAGTTCGTAACACTGGTCATTTTTAAAACGATTACGATGTCGGTGACAATCACAATCCGTTTGTCGATATTGTATGCGTCATTACCGAGTTTAGGCCCTTCCCTGCAAGACCTCTTGCTGATAAGAGTATTCATAGAGCCTCTCAAGTTTATTTTCATTTCACACTTGGTGACGCCGTAATTTTATACATTAGTTCAAGCTCACACACTCAAGTATGTTGACTATCAACTAATAGCATTGCAGGGCTATGTTGTCTTAAGATATTGTCAAAAGATTGTATAATAACAACAAAAATAGCCATTATCAATCCTTGTGAAACTTTTCTCTCGAAGGTAGGACATTCTGAAATGCGAATTTTTCACTGCTGCCCTTTGTTTATAGACCTTTTTTCAAAAACCCCTCATGCTGTTTATGATTTCCTCCTCAGACTAGTGGGTTTTTCCCGCGAGAGTTTCATATTCGACCGTTCTCAATTTATCATATCATGACTTTGGATATTCACTTAGTTTTTAAATAGAACTTATGGTATTTGAGAGGAATCTGAATTCCTTATAAGCATTTTTATGGTTCGACCAGCAGAAATTCGAAGGAATTGAGAATCTAGACAAGATTGTCATTGATAATATTTTAATTGTCTAGAGATTTTTAGACTTCATTAGATTCATAACAATTAGTTCCAACTTTATAGGTGTTATAAACAGATTTAATTAAATTAGATTTAATATAATCCATATCATATTGTGCTC
>JANTNT010233705.1:0-12264 GCA_024752375.1 Entacmaea quadricolor
CTCTATGGGTAAGTTGAACACCGTAAATTTGGGTACGCATAGAATTAAGTCAGAAATGATATGAAAGTATATTAAATAGTAGTGTAGTGGTTAACACGTCGGACTAGATAACCGAAGATGTGGGTTCGATTCCCGCCAAGGGCTTATAAATTGATATAAGTACAATTGATCAGTTTTTGATTCTGATTTGAAAGAGCATGGCGCGTGATGTCGTTCTATGTTACCTTCACTATGTGAACCTGCTGAAAATTCCTCAGAAAACGAACCATTCTTTCCAGTAAATAGATAAAGAGAGAAACGAGAAGAAACTTCCAGGCCTGTTGATTGACACATATAATAACACATATATTGAAAAATAATATTAATGTGTCCAGGATACCTGGAAAGACGATCAGGTCAAGAGATTATCCAAACCACATAAGGTATATCAAGTATTACCTGTGCCTCGTCACATTCAAATTCTGCTGGTTCTGCACATACACTTTGATGACGTGACGTCATATTGGTTTTCTTTTTTTCATAACAACCAGGGGGGTGTCTGACAAGGTTTGTCTGGTGTTTGACCACTCCTCTATAATAAAGTAGAAAGTTCAGGAAAAGTTCACCCGACTATTTTATGTTAATTTACGACTCGCACCAATTGATTTTTATATGGTTTTATGCGGTTTTAAAGAAATTTAGGAAAGCGCTCAAATCTCACAAACAAGCGCTTAGTCACAAATGCACAGTCTCATTAAAAAATTCGTTCTCGTTATATGAAGAAGACAGCCCCTGAAACACTCAAGGTAGCTAACTAATAGGTAAATAAAGATTGTGGCGTATCCTAAATCCTTTTATAAATTCACTATATACAATAATGAGCGATTTCTTTCAACACATCAATTTGAAGAAAAAATCCTATTTTCGCGAATAATTCAAATTCAAACATACATAATTTTATGATTTTACCGTATGTTTAGTCAGATACCATAGTTTTGCAAAATGTAATTGTTTTTTGTAGATCTGATCGAATGCGCTCAGTATTTAAGTTTAAGTGATTTCAATATTTCTTTGTTTTCGTTGCTATGGCAACGCGTACCCCAATAAGATGTATCTTATATGAAACTTCAGACTAGGCCTGATAATTGGTGCGAATCTTAGTCCAATCGAGCTAGAAGAAGTTAGCGAATAGGCCGTTCAAAAAATAACAGTATGGCAGTCCAGAAACTGGAGGGAAATCTATAACGGCGAAACAAACACGTGACTTACCCAAGACCATGGATTGAAAGCAAAACCAAAAACACGATAAACAAATGGTGTGTGAACCAAAAGACCTCGAATGAACTGTTTCTGTGGAGACAAAAAGAAAATTTACAGGACACGGGCGAGGCGCGGGACAACCCTCGTGATACCCATTGTTTGTTTAAATCCTCAAAAGATTTTTAAAACATACCTCACTGTAGCTGTAGATGTTGAAATCTGTAGTAAAATATGACAAGAACTGTTTTAAATTATCACTAAGAAAGCAGATAGTCTTACTACCATCAACGGCTGTCAATCAAATATATTTTTTTTACAAAAATGGCACTTACGTGTAATTTTTGGTAGATTTCTTTAAAGTTTCAAGTTTCAAGTTTATTACATAATTAATCAATTAATTTACAATTTCTATCACCCTTCCGCAAATAGCAAAATCCTTTATAGCAATTCTTAATATCCTCGATTGCAAACTTTTTAGTAATAAATAGGAGGAATGTTATTCTAGACCAATAAACTTGCTCTCAGTATTTTGATTGACAGACGTCAAAACGATAGTTTGCAAAAGAGATATCAAGCTTTTCAGGTCGCACTTCATCGAGAATGGTAGTGATACAGTATAACGATAAAATCTTACCATTATTATCAATATTAGCATCATAGAAAATCCAGTACTTCCTGCAACTGGAGCAAGAAGAAAAATATTTGAATTGATAACATATCTTGATAGTAAGGGTGTTAAATAATGTCCAATTGGTAACAATTACCTGAAAATAAAACAAATTCCAAGGGATTCTGAAAACAAAATACAAACCGGTCAATAATCTTTCATTGATCAAATGGGTTACCTGTGGAAACCACAGGAAACCCGCATTTAGTACTTTACCTATCAATATTTCATCCTTTTTTATCTTTTATTATTTTATCATGTTTTTCTTTTTACCTGATCTTTATATTCAGCAAAGTTCAGTTCTGGGTACTTATTGCTGAAGTTCTCTGAAAATTTTTTTCCGTTGATAAGGTGAGCTGCTGTGTGAATAACTTAAAAAAAAAAAACAGAATTAAAATGAATTAAAATTATTAGTACAAGTCTAAGCATGCATTAGTTTAGTTTATATTAATCAATTTTGAAAAAGTAAATAAAATAAAATATAAAATTATTGACTGTCTAAGTCTAAACGTTCTACCCGGATTGGGATCCCTGTGGACATACCTGCAGCAATAATTGTAGTGACGGCACATGCTCTATGGATCCAAGCATTTCTATCAAGAAATCTTTTAAACGTCAGTCCTAGAAACTAAAAAATATCAGATTCAAAAACCAGCTGCAAATCATGATAGTCGTCATCTTTATGTGATCTTTATAAATACAGCAATAGAACATAATTTTATATGGTTGCCTCGTTAGCGCAGTAGGCAGCGCGTCAGTCTCATAATCTGAAGGTCGTGAGTTCGATCCTCACACGGGGCACCAATTTTTTTTTCTTTTCATATTTAGTTAAAACCTTAAATAATTTTACTTTCAGCTATTAAAAATGCAATTTGAAGAAATAGAAGTTTTAAGTGGATATTCTAACTAAATATAACTAAATCTAATTAAAGTCTGGCCGATGAGTATGCAGCTTGAAACTCGGAATAACAGAGAACATTTTATAACTAAATCAATAAACGATTTCGGAATTATAGTGTACCCATTTTACTTGAACTCAAGTAATATGCATTTCCAACAATAAAAAGTCCTTTATTATGTACCTGAGGTATTTTTCTTCTAGTTAATGTCAAAAGATTCCTACACATTGGCAAAATGATGATACTACAGCTAACCCACAGAACAGCAGCTGAACCACGTGACCAACCAAGACTTTCCTATAGAACAATATACTTATTTGTATATAACAAACAGCTATTTAAAAAGAAAGTTAATGGGGGTAAACAACTAGTGGCGCTCGGTTAATTGAACCTAAAGGAACTGTGGGATAAAAAGAATTTTTTCATGTTTATTTTTTAATACATAAACCACAACGCCTGCACCAAGCAGCGAAGATCTAGTGAAGTGGTCTGATCTCTTTTTTCTTGGGTTTGTCAAAGAGTTGAGCGTTATATATTACTAATAGAAATTTTAATACCACTGGTGAAGTAAAATCAATGAGAATTGGGCACCCACTTGGAAGTATTATTTTTGCTGAATTATTAGACATGGTTGTCATTCGGTTCTTGTCTCCGTGTTTGTTCGGTCGTACAACTACTTGCATTTATAATTTTTGTACCCCTCGGGTTGAGAATGTCCATTTTTTTTCTTCTGACCCCCAAGATTTCCACTTGACTTTTTACCGCCTGGAAAATGGTCAATTTTAGAAAGACCCCCAGGATTTCCATGTTTCTGTTGTTTATTTTGATCTTACCCCAACGAATTTTCCTTTCTTCTCCCTGACCCCAGGATTTCCAGTAACTTTTTACCTTATACCCCAGGATTACCACTTAATTTCAATCCTTACCCCCACGATTTCCTGAGGTCCTCAACCCCGGGGGTGCAAAAATTAAATGCAATGGCGCCCATTCAACGATCGCCATTCGCAACAAGCCTCATGATTTTCCCTGGGGGTTGGAGAAATCCGGTTTTCAAAGTCCCCCGATTAGAGCCTTCCATCACCTACAATCTCCCATCATTTTGAGATATTTCGGTATATTCCCCAACCCCCCTTTTTTTAATACCAAAAACGAAGTCAAACATTTTCTCCTACCCCGGGAGCAACGCTAGAGTCCAAACCCCCCTGTAATGCCCCACATATCCCCCTGGTTAGCCCGGGGTTAGCCCCCCGGGGAAGCCGCTGATACGTGCATTATAACCATATCTTACCCCTAACATGCCGTGCAGGTAGAAATACTGTGGACAGTACTTATACTTGTAGTATGTTCTCCAGAAGATTACACCACTCAAAAAAACGCAAACGGCCTAAAAAAAAAATAACAATAATTTTGCAGCAAAACTAGATTTTTTCAACAAATGGCAGGGGTGAATCGAGGAATTAAAGAAAGGGTGGGCCGGAAAACTTCGTCGTGAGACAATTAAACCTTCAAAAACGTATGCAAATTTAAGGTACCCTACCCTGGGCACCAGAGGTTCTTGTTGACCGTGGGGTTTACTGCATGAGACCCGACATACCGTCAGATATACGATCGCCGTCAGAGCGAGAAAAACTAGCCTCTGGAACCCAGGGTAAAGGTATCCTGTTTGTAGAATTCTTTTCCTGTCTCCGTAATCCGCCTGCGCTCAATCCTACGGAGGGGCAAAATATAGCCTTTGCTAGCAGGGTAAATTTAAAGAAAATACATACTTAAAAAGGAAACGCGGCCCCGTCTGCCCAACCCTAAATCCACGCCTTCATGTATTGCAGTAGTGACTTAAAGGTCAAAGTACGATTATTTAAAATTCTTTAAATATTTTGTTTTGGTCACGTTATCACAAAACAACAGCGCTGTTTGTCAAACCCTTTTCAGCGTGGTCGCTGCGGTTTGAACTTAGCACATTCCAAGTAAGAGTGTTTTCGTTCGATATTTGAATAATGAAAAACGAGGCCATGAAATTCAATGCTTTGTAACAAATTGTATCTCTATTGTTTGTTATCTTTGTTGCTATTTGAAGAGCTTTAAAACACGTGTTTTCTTGACTGGGAGATATGCTCTTAAGTAGTTAAATGATACATTAACGATAAATAACCAGTCTTTGTCCAACAAAGGAATTGTTAGTGTGTTCACCATCTATATCATATCCATATCCATCTATAACTTTTATGCACTGATCCCAATTCAACTCTGATAAAAAAAACTTACCCATGGCAAGGAATTTCGAAGTATTTCTTTTAAGTTATCCCATAAAACTCTCGCTGTCGGCTTTATACAACGACGCTTTCTTCTAGGCATTTCAATCAATCAAGTGACGAAGTATTTTAACGTGGCGATACACAAACTGCAATATAAAGACCTTTAATCTGACCAGGCATAAGATAGAACGCTTTCAGATCTCTGGGTTATTGGTAGAATATAAACTTAACCCTTTGTTTGGTCACTTCAAGAACTAGGCGACACCGGAAGTGGGATAACAATATTGAGAGGTAAAAGAAGGCGTTTCCGGGTTAATAAATTTTTTTTCCAAACGTTTTTGTTTCGAGTTAGGAGGGGCATAAAGAGAATGCTTTTGCTTTTTTGTTTTGAATTTTAGAAATCAGCTATGTTCAAAATTTCTTATCGCTATCTTTAAATTTACAGAGCCATTTGTTTCTGAAACACTCGCTAAGATCCAAGAGACCAAACACATTATTATTTAAAATTCAATTTACTGTATTGTTTAATTCTTCTTTATTAATCTAATTTTTTCACGAATCGACGAAATAGCTCAGTTGGGAGAGCGTCAGACTGAAGATCTGAAGGTCCCTAGTTCAAACCGGAGAGTTCGTAGGAGCTCTGAATTATCCCGGGTTTCGGCAGGTGTTTTTTTTTTTTTCGATTTTTTTTTTTTTTAATTAATTTTTTAAAATTTAACGAGTGAAAGTAAATTTGAAATACCGTTGAGAAATAGTATACTTGCCTTTACTGACATTTCGAGTATTAGCCCTTATTCGTCGGAATCCTCTTTTTACTCCAAACATTCGAAACGTCAGCAAAGTTAAATATGCTCTTTTTCAAACTTACTTTCACTCGTTAATGATGCATTTTATTACACACAGCGCAGTCTACACTAGTTTCCAATTATACTATTTATTTGTGAACAAGTTTTAAAGTTTGATTTTTATTGTTTTGAAGCTTATATAAAGAAGTACAGTCGTATTCAGAATTGATAACAAAAGAATGAAGACCATAAGTGAACAACTATTCCCACAGAGTAAAAAAAAAAAGAAATAGTAAAAAGACAGGTTTTTATTGCTAAAAAGTGAATGATTTCAAACATCGGCAAACAATTTCCTTGAAGATAACCTCGTTAGTAGACAAGTATATTGTAGAAAATTATGTAACTTGAAATCAGTTTACTGTTTCAATATTAAATGCATTTACGTCTGTCCCAATCCCATCTGATATTCCCTTGCCTGGCAAGGGCTGAGAGTCACTGGGTTCTAAGGGGGGTGGAGATCCAATTGTTCCTGTAGGGTCCCCTCCCTCGTGTCCATTTTCTAGTTTTGGTACAACCATAGTTAATGTATGTTTATTGTCTTGTTTTGGGGTCTCTAGTGAAAGAAGGTTGTTAATAGAGAATGACGAAGGGTTCGTGGTAGAAGAAGAAACATTATTAGGGGTTGGTGTTCTCATTTTCTCTTTAACAAGAGTATTTGATGTATCCCATATACCATCTGTTTGTATTGTGTTATCTTCTTTCACAGCAGGTTTTTCCTGCTGGTTTGCCATTTGGTCTCTAGTTGATACAGCAACTATGTTCAAATTTTGTTGCTTAGTAACGTCAAGTGCTTTTTCCAATTCTTCATATTTTGTTTGTAACTCTTGATTTTTTTCAGTTTGTTGTGAGAGTTGTTGTTTGACGGCTTTAATCTGTTGTTGTAGAGTCATTATAGTAGATTGCATTCCTTCAACTTCTTCATCTAATTGAATGACAAATCCATTGAGCTCTGAAAGACAAAGAATATAATAACTAAAGATGATCAAAAATTTTTAAATACCATTTTGAGAAGTAAATTCAGTTGTGAAAATTTAAAATGAAAACAAGTAAGTAAAATAGCAAGGATTAGCTGCATAGGTGTGTAATAAATAGAATAATGAGTAAAAGGGAAATCTGTAACACCATAAAAAAAGAGCAATTAATTTTACTAAAAATGAAAATTAAGTAAATGCACCCAATGTGTGTGTGTGTGTATTTATATACATTAGATGTTCCTTCGCTCATGCCTTGTTGAGCACTCTATCTGGAGTGTACCACTGTCACTAGTTTACTAGTTTGAGCACTCTGACATGGTATGATGATCCCACATGTGTGAGATTGATTGTCCAGGTGGCTAGATAGCCAATAAACCTCAACTCCAGCATCAGCACTGCACTGATGAGGCCCAGAAGGCCAAAACAGTACTGTCTGTAGTTATATATATATATATGTATATAAATATAAATGACAAAGAGTAAAATAACATTAAACTCTTGGTGGGGATCAAACCCTACATCTATTGTATACTAGTCTTGTGCATTAACCACTACACTACAAGGACCAATCACGCTGGAAAATAAAGCCCTGGGATCCCTGCAGTTGCCACATACATTACAGTAACTGGCTACCTGATTTGTTCCTTGTAGTGTAGTGGCTAACACATCTGACCAGTAAACCCAAGATGTGGGGTTCGATTCCCACCAAGGGCTTAACATTATTTTCTCATAATCCTTTCTATATATACACACATTTACTTCACATCATTTCCAGTCTTATTAATTTTACTGATGTTTCAGAGTTTCAGAGTGAAAAAGGGGAAAATTTTTAAGATTATTTTTATAAGCAAGCACAGCCCAAAATCTATTACTTTGAAAACACCCAAAACCTCCTCAACATGGTAATTAAAATTGGTGGAGAATCAATAGTAAAAAATCTTTGCTTTACATTTATAATTACTAGAATTTGATTTTCTTGAGAAATGAACTGAACTGAAACTTTATTGTGCCCTCTGATACTGTAATATATACTTTGATTACATAAAGAAATTGTTTTATAAGGATGAGAATCCACTTCTACCTAAAAATAGCTATGCTAATTGAGTTAGGTAGCATGGGTCAGTTGGAAACTGTCACTAATATTTATAATTTTAAACCAGCAATTTATAATAATAGTTTTTTAATAAAAAGTTAATTTAATTAATTAAATTTTACTACTATAATTATAAGTTAATTTATGCCAAGGTAAAAAGAAAAACAGAGAAGAAATAAAACCATTTCTTACCATCTTGACTGCTTTTTAACTCATCGCTGTATTTTTTCTGTAGAGCTAATTCTGCTTCCAACTGAGCAACACGTCCTTGTGACAACTGACGACCAAGTTCTTGATTCTCTTGAATCAACATCCTACACTTTGCCATAAGCTTCTTTCCAGTTACACTAAAATTAATCATACGTAGATATTTAATCTTAATGTTAATGTAAGCTAAAGAAATGTTTTTCTTTGGCTTCTCAAATTCATGAATAAGTAAGGACGACAAAACAAAGAGAATCACTACTGTTACAGCATCTTGATACAGTGATCAAACACTTGCATAAATTAAGCCAGCTTTTGCTTTTAATTTCTCCACAAATTATTAATAAATTTGAGAAGCTAGATCAAACACAAGAAAAAGTGTTTCAAAACATTTCAAAAGTCAGTTAAAAAACTTAGCTGCACCTCATTTTTTCAACCCCCTTCTTGATGTTTTGATACACTGATAAAACACTCTTGCGTTTGATCTATTACATCAAGAAAAGAATTTGCAGGTCATAAAAGCATCATATCATTAAATGATGAGAAGGAAGAGGATGACGACGACGACAATGACTATGATTACTATATTGTAGATAAGATATAAGACCACAAATTCCCTGGTTCTTAATGAGTAGTAAGCCAATCAATATACCAGATAAATAGCACTGACCATGATCTATATTCTATCTTTTCTGTTTAATTCTGGTTTATTTTGTTTTTACCTATCAGGAGTGAATTTCCAGGCACCAAGATCACTTTGAGCTTGTTCTAGTTTTTCTTTCGATTCATCAAGTTCCGTTTTCATTCTTTGAAAGAGTAAATTAACTGCTGGATCTAGTAGAGTTGACCTCATTTGAATGGTAGAAGGATTCTGTGCTTGCTTCATGTCATGTATCTGAGTCTAACAGAAGGATGACGGCTGTGTCAGTTCTAACTTTGATTAGTAACTTAATTTATAATGTTATGCACCTTTGCTGAATCACCTTCAGTGACCATGATACATTTGGTGCAAAGATCTGTGTAGTTTGGACTTGATGAAATACAGTAAATGTATGAAAACATCAAGTTCTGTTTGTGACCTCTGTTTTAGTGATCACTAAATTGACTTTCAGAAAGGTCCATTAAAATGGACTATACACAGAATGCCAACAAGGCCGATCACCTGGGAAGAGTTGCATCAAATTAAGGCTACCGAGGATTCACTTTATTTACATCTTCGCTTACCTCTGTCTACAGTTGTTTATCATGTTCAATGGGAAAAATTCAAAGGAATGAACATGATAAACAACTGTAGACAGAGGTAAACAAAGATGTGAGTAAGTTAATCCTTGGTAGCCATGATTTAATGCAACTCCCTGGGCAATCAGCCATATTGGCATTCGGTGTATTAACTTTAAATTTCTTTATAAAATTACAAAAATGCAGTTGAATTAGATTTATACTGCTGGTAAAATCTGTTAATGCGATGACAATTTGTGGGTTTTTTGGGCACTCTGCACAGTAAAATTTAGAGAAATCAATGCAAATCATCAAATCATATTTATCCATTTCATCTGTTATCTGCAGTTTATAACCTTTTTCCTGCCTACAAAACAGTAGTGTCCTTTTTATTGGTGGTATAAAGGACAACAATAGTAAATACACAAAAGGAAATTCTCCAAAGAAGGTAAATCTGGATGTGGCATGGATGGCGTACGCTTCAAAAGCATTGTCTCTCACTGCTGTGAGTCCAAAGGATCGGGTCACTGGTTCAAGCCCTGCAGACACCAAATGTAAATTTGTTTGTTGCATGTGTTGTTCTCTCTCTTGCCACCAGGGTTTTTCTCCGGGTTCTCCGGTTTTCCTCCCTCCATAAAAATCAACATTTGAGTTTGAGAGTTGAGTGTAGAGAATATTGAATGTAGTAAGGAATGAGCATGGAGAGTACACAGCCCTACAAGCTGCTAACTTTAAACAACCTACCATGTATAAATAAAAAGATTATTATTATTATTATTTAACCACAAAGTTGTAGATAAAATTAAGGAGGATTAGAGTAGATGAAACAATTTGTCTTGTGATGATGAACTTTGAAAATCACACAATTACTTACCAAATCAAAAAACTGATAAAAGTAATAGTTGCAGAAAATATCCATACCCCTACCACAGGTGGCATTTTGGAATTCTGAAGGAGGGGGGGTTTAATACCCTGGAATTCCGAAGGAGAGGAGGGGGTTTTAAATCTGGAATTTCCAAAGGAGGGGGTCATTAGTTTTAGAAATGTTGAGTTGAAAAAGTGGACAAACCAGCTATGCAGATGATTGATCTTCATTTGTTTATGTGGGTTGAATACTGCTAGAAGTCTTTTAATTGTTCCACATACTCACATGTATATTTGGTTGCTAAATTTATTTTAAAAACATTTCCCAATGTAATTGAATCTTTAATTGTTTAGAGTAGTTACTATACTTCATAAAAAAGAAAGTTACTTTCAAATACTTTTCAAATCATGTTACAATCTTTTATTTATCAAATAGAAAGGTTTCTTCATAACACGTTCCATGAGGCATCAAAACTGAGCCTGCATTCTTAGATGTATATGATCAGCAGTTTTTCACCTGAATTAATTAAAGATGGTGGTAATGGCTGTAGATAGCCGTAGCTTAATATGACTACAATTTTAAAGAAAATATTGTTTATCAATGTGAGAAATCTAAAATTTCAGTCAAAGTAGAAAGAAAGAGAGAAAAAAAGATGTGTTGAGAAGATAACAGAGCTTTTGTACAAGGTTATTCTTAATATACATGGCTTCCAGCTGGACAATCTCATTGAAAAAAGTTTGATTGTAAGGTTATACACATTTGGCAGTTTGACTTCTGTGCTCTCCTCGTGTGTAAAAAATTGGTTATTTTGGTCAAGAAGGCAATACACAGAAGATATAAATTTTAATGTGGAATGGTACTGGGGGGAGTAAACATGCAGGGAATTCCTGGGGCCTGGGGGGTGAAGATTTTGGAATTTCCAGAGGACAGGGGGGTGAAAAATTTGATGCCGATTGTGGGAGGGGTATTGATATTTTCTGGAACTACCCAATGTTTATTTCATAAACAAGTCATTTTTCCAGGGTAAAATGTACAATAAATATTTGCTTTATTTACTGTAGTCTAAACTATTAATTATTTTTGATATTCAGCCAGTAGTTGTATTATTGTATTAAAAAGTAGTAAAAATAAGTAGTAAAAAAATTCATACTTTACATGAACCACAACTCTTCTGTTTGGTTCACTATATGCACATTACCACTTTATTCAGTATTGACAACACACAACACTCAAACTCACATGCATATTTTTACGAAGGAGGAAAAACCAGAGAAAAACCCTTGTAACATGAGAGAACAACATACCAAACAAACTCAACTCAAATACAGGACTTTGCATGTGGGAATCAATTCTCAGACCCCTTGAATCAGTGCTGCATTGGTGTGAAAACGCCATACTAGTGTAGACCACCCATGCCACCCAGTACTAGCTGTATAACTGCATTAAAATGTTTAGATTTGTTAACTATGTGTGACTTACATGATTATAACCACCAAGCTGCTGGCTCTGGTTGTGATCCTTTCAAGGAACTACAGTAACCTTCAGCTCATTTAATATGGTGCATCAAAGACTGTCTTATTTCATGGAAGTTCAAGTTCTCAATCGCAGTTTATAATTTACTGATTTGCCTCACTCATAATGTCTTTAGCAGAGTAAAATTTTGAACATTACTTAATGGGACTTTTGTACAGTACTTTCTTTGCAAAACTGGACAGACACTGATACTGCTTAGAATGGAGGATTGAATATCAGTTATGTCATTGTACAAGTGGAGTGTACAGTGTATTGCAGTAGGATTATTAATATTCAATCTCCATGATAAAATTAAAAAACTGATGAAATTTTGATTCACTTTCTCTAAAATTTTGATTCACTTTCTTAAAAAACTGATGAAATTTTGATTCACTTTCTCTAAACTAAAAACTCTGATGAAAGTTGATTTGCATGCTTGTTTCCCAAAAAGAAAGGGCATAATCCAAGATGCTTCAGATTTCTTTTGAGGAGCTGA
>JANTNT010233816.1:0-14605 GCA_024752375.1 Entacmaea quadricolor
CAAGATCAAAGTCAACAAAAGGAGAATTTGTTCATTCATCAGTCAATAAAAAGACGCTTTTTAGCTTTCTTTCGTTTGTAATCATAATGAATTTGTGATGAACTATTTTATAAAAGAAATAAAATATTTTTGCCGTGCCTTCATGGCGCTATGAAGGCACGGCAAAAATATTTTATTTCTTAAGTAAACCATTTGCGATGATTGAACCGTTCAAATCACGAGTGTTGACAAATTTTAACTCGGTTAACAAAGCCTTAGCTGATCACAATGAGCATCTTTGGGAGGGGTTGCTTTACGGCAATTGGTGCGTGGTACCATGTTCTCTCTTTACTATTCCATACCTGGCAACAGCTACCCTTACAAGATGCTACACATTATCATCGATAGTTATTGTATTTAACCATTGATTCGTCTCTCAACCAATCCAAGCTTTTGTATTCCTTACTTATGAATAGTTACCCATCCAATATGATGTACTTAACCATCAATAGATATTGTATCCAAAAATTCCTTCGTCCTTCAATCTCTCAAATAACATACCCCGTCATCCATATCCTTTTCATTCCGTACGAAAGATCTTTCCTGATCTTTCGTACGGAATGCAAGTTTTCCTTACTAAGAAAAGCTATTTCAATACATTATGGAATAGTGCACTACTTTTATCATCCATTCCATCCATCCATCCAACAGTTGGTGTTACCATTTTTTCCTCTTTCCCTCTCTCATTCATCACGTTCTTTCTTATTTAATGTGAATCACATTACCTCAGTCATTAGGTTGAATGCTCTAACCTTAGAAGCGATTGCGCACAATATTTGATTTTTGCCTCTCTGCAGGACTGAGGGACGGGCCTGAGTTGGTTTACAGGATTATGGAGAACAGGACAAGATCTTTGCAAGGAAGATACTTTGCCTTTGGAAAGGTATTTTGACAACTCTTACGTAACGAAAGAAAATTGATATGCTTTACCAAACTGTTCTTTATCAATGACATCTTGCTCAATAAAGAGATGCCATCATTTTTACTCAATGCAAGAACTGGAATTCAAGATATCAATACTCCTGTTCTTTGGCTGAAATAACCTTTCCAGGTCGTAATCTTGTCAAATAAGGTCTGTCCAGTAAAAGACAGATAGTCATTGAAGTATCGATTTTCATATATGTAGCAGATTAGTCTGATAATTCCTAGTCGTATGTATGTGTATCATCAACTTCTGAAAATAGATCTTATTCGTTTGGATGTAATGTTTTCCTGACTCAATCTTCTTAGGAAAAGGAGTCTTTACATATTTAATGCCGTACCTTACATACTCGATGGAAATAATGTCACGCTGTTTGAAATGGTGCAATAAACAAATAAGGTTTATTCATGTTGCATATAAATGGTGTGGTCAGATTTCGGTCCTGCTGTTTTTCTCATCTTTACATCTTTATCTTTTGATAATTTAAAATCTATATTTATTGCTGCCATTTTGTACGTAATACTTTTTCAAAGGCATTTTCATAAAATGAACATCTTCGTCCTCTATCAGTTATGTGATAAAATGGTTATGAGTTTTGTTTTTAAACTACATAGCCCAACTAATTCATTATTTGAAGCCATGGAAAGAAAGTGCTTGTTGTTTTCTCTCTCTTTTTTTTTTTTTTTTCTTTCTTTCTTTCTTTCTTTCTTTCTTTCTTTCTTTCTTTCCTTCCTTCCTTCCTTCCTTCTTTATCTTTTATCTTTATCTTTATCTTTATCTTTATCTTTATTATCTTTATCTTTATCTTTATCTTTATCTTTATCTTTATTATCTTTATCTTTATCTTTATCTTTATCTTTATTATCTTTATCTTTATCTTTATCTTTATCTTTATCTTTATCTTTATCTTTATCTTTATCTTTATCTTTATTATCTTTATCTTTATTATCTTTATCTTTATCCACACACATAATAATACATAAAAGTATAATCAAATGTACAGGAATTAATACACTGAAACATATGTAAAGGATTTGAAATATTGAAATTACATATGGTGGAACATAACATGAGTTTGTGTGGTTGTTGAAGTAGTTAAAACTTTCGAGTCAACAACCACCCACTGTAAAATAAAAAGAAATAAGAAATACCAAGATGGTCGACTAAGTTATAATTGATTCGTAATTTCTAATAATTGGTAATAATAAATAAAAATATATATAATATATGGATAATGATTTATTGTGACTGGAGAAGATGAATTTTCTTTTATTTATTTATTTGTTTGTTTATTTATTTATTTTTGAAAGTTAGGTAAGAGTTCGTTGTTTTGATTGATATGGGGAATTCCTCTTAAATTTTTAGGGCTAAAGATTGGAACATCAATTTACCATACATTTGCATGGTTCTAATTAAAGGACGAACAATATTCCCTCGAGAGGCATATCTTGTATTGTGGGAGTGTTGTTCGCTAGCTTGTTTTAGCATACTAGCAAATATATTGATAGGTAAAAATGGCAGTTATGAGCTTGAGAATGATATCAAAAGACAAAAGTTCTAAACAGTTGTATAAGGGAAGTGCATTTGTTTTGCAATGTATGATTTCTTAATAAGTTTGATTTATAAGTGTATGGATAAATCAAACAATAATATATGCCTCTTAGAGTTTTAATGGCTACATAGTAGTATCTTAACTTAACAAGATTTTTAGAGATTTTGCTATGGACAAACTTAATTTTTTGTTCCAAGTTAAGGGTGTTGATCCAGGTAGACCCCTAGATACTTAATATATTTACATTGCTCAATCTGAAAAATGTTGAAATCAATAGTTTTTTCCTGGTTGTTTAAATAGGATATAGTACAAGGAGTTTTTTTTGAAATTGATGGTCAATTTGTTCACATTACAATGATTATATACATGGGTTAGGCTTTGTGTTGACAACATCCACTATTACCCTAAGATCTTTATGTGAAAAGGAAATATTAGTATCATGAGCTAAACATTCTGAACAGTGGTTAACACGTCGGACTAGAAAACCGAAGATGTGGGGTTCGATTCCCGCCAAGGGTTTATAAATTGTTTTCTCTTTATTCATTCTATATATAAACACCGAACGCTTTTAATATACTTTCATATCAATTCTGAACAGAAGGTTGCTAGAAGCTTGTGGAAAATCATTAACATAAAGTAAAAATAAAATTGGACCGAGAGTGCGACAGTGTGGTACACCGCATCTAACAGTTTTAAAATCCGAGGCAATGTTTTTAATTCTAACATATTGCGTTGAATTTGTTAAATAAGTAGTAAACTATCTGAGTGGTGCCATACTTTTGTAGTTTTAGGTGTAATATATTATGATTAACTGTATCAAACGCTTTTGTGAAATCTAAGAATATACCACAAGTGAGCTCCTTGCCCAATTGATTTCTTCATAGTTTCAGTCAGTTCTAAAACAGCTTGTTTTGTGGAGTGGTTCGTCCTGAATCCGAATTGATATTTATAATGTATATGTTGTGCTTATCAAGAGATTCGATAAGCTGGTCATATACAACTCGTTGAAGTATTTTATTTAAGGTAAAGTGGTTATAGGTCTTTAGCTACCAGATAAAGTGAAGTCACCATTCTTAAATATAGATGTTACACAAGCTATTTTGAACAGATCAGGTACATCACCATTTTTATAGACTCGTTTATGATAAAGGTAATAGATTTGGCCAGTTCTGAGCTACAAGCAATATTTAAAAAATAATAGGGAATGCCAGAAGATGATTTATTTGCATCGAGAGACTGAAGTCGGGAGACAACCTCAGCCCCCGACACTGGAGAAAGATAGAAACTAGGTGCAATCGCTTTGGATGTATATTTTGTTGGATTTTCAGGTGTTACGTGGAATTTTTCTAGCTAGGATGGAGCCAATGTTAGTAAGGTAGTTAATGAATTGGTTTACGATTTCATCCATATCAGTAGTAATTATTGCCGTCAGTAACAAGCTTATTCGGAAAAATATCTGATTTTGATTTTCTTTTCACAAGTTGACCTACAAGTTTCCAGGGTGTGTTTGTTTCGTTTGTTTGTTTGTTTATTTTTTGAGGTTAATTTATAAGATTCAAATTTAAGCAAAAGACATGATTTCTTATTTTACTTTATAATATTTTTTAGCAAATTGGAGCATGATTTGTATTTTCTAAACTTATCAGCATCCTAAAGTTATTCTTCAGGTCATGAAACATTTTTTGCTTTTTTTATTTATATTATTTTTTTTTTTATTGACCTAAGTATACCTTTAGTTTGCTCATAATTTTAATTTTTCTTTTAGATGCCAACTTTATTGGATGTGTTTCAATTATTTTTAGAATTTCATTGGTAATATTGGTCGTACAAGTGTTCAAATTATTATCATAACAGACATGCCAATTGACATCTTTTAAGTCACGAAGATACTCTTCCTTGTTAAATTTAGAAAACTCTATGAAGTAAGTGGATAAGTTTTCTTCCTTCAGTTCCTTCCTTCCTTTCTTTTTTCTTTCTATTTCTCTTTCTTTCTTTTCAGTTCCTTCTATAATAACTCTCGACGGCTAAAATAAAATACAGGATATAAAAATTCTTACCATGTTAAGTATGGTATTCACGGAGACCGCGAAGCGAATTTTGGATTGGGGTGCTGGCTAATTGGATTTGGGGACTAAAATGTTCAGCCAGCACTACTGACTAATAATTCAAAACGGCCTACTATTCAAGGGAGGGAATAGCTCCCATCCCCTCTACATGTTCCCTGATTTAGCCAGAGGTCAATATTCTACATGATCCCATTTTTTCTCCAGACTACTCGATAGTAGACCCATAATTACAGATTACTATCGAAGGCGACAAAGGATTATTTAACTAAGACATTAAACTCTACCTCTCGAACCAGAAAGACGAGCTTGTGATAATTAATGTTTTTGGCTCCGCTTTTTTGCAATGACATATTTTGTTCTCTGCGGTTAAGAGTTTCACTTACTTGGCCCTTGTGATTACACCTAGAGTATCAAGTTTTCACGGTCCTCTGCGGCTGGATCTTATCTTAAGGCATCAGATCTCATGGACAGTAAATTACGAGCACAAACTAATAGTAAACATTGAAGCCTAACTGTCTAATTTACGAGTCACATTACGTGAGATAAAAACGATGGACTTTTGTTAACCTTTCTGCTGCAGCCATAACTAAGTGCTTGTGTGCTACTAATTTTAATGCATTCTGAAATAAGTTCTTCTGGAATTTATAAAAATTTTTGGATCTTAGTCAAAGTTATTTCAGCGATTCTAAGAGCTAGAAGAAAAAATTGGGATTACAAAAATGCTTTAATCACAAAAATATTTGTCCAGATGTAAGCTTCTTGGCTGATCAAAAAATTTGGCGATCTTTTTAATTGTATTAAGAGCAATAAAGGCATTTGTATTGAGCTAAATCACGGAGAAAGACGACCAATTCAATCCGTGTTAATGAATAATTAGCACAAATCAGTGGCCCTTTGTCTTTTCTAATGTTCGAACAAGAATCGTTTCCGGTGCAGATGAGTATAAGATAACAGTCGACAAGAGGTAGCGAATGAGAGTATTAGGGCTGCTTACTAACCAAGGGCTAATGTTTGAACAGCTTTTCTTAAGGGATTACAAACCAAGGGAAAAGAAATGAAAAGAGCTTTGATGGAGGATTTGTTTGATCGTAGATGTCAAACGAGTGCTGTCAAACGTCAATCAAACTTACAAACACAAGCAGAGCTAAAATTCATTTGTACTGGGGATTAGAGTTGCTCTGATCACAAAAACCTTGGCAAAAGTGCAAATTAACAACACATTTGGTGGATGCCAGTGTGCCAGTTTCAAGACGCAATTCCGTACTCGAACTTTTCATATTCGATGACATATTGTATAGAACTGTGATTTGGAGCGATAATAACTTGACACGGCTTATAAATATATAACTTTGATTTAGAAAACCTACGAGATTGAATTTATCTACGCTCGGCTTTCTGACTATCCAAATTGACATGTGTTGACAGCCCAGTTGCGCACTTCAACTGCTCTTGACCAATCGCTTCTGAGTACATATCTCGATATTCTTGTAAGCTCTCTAAGAGCCGAGCATCAGCCAACAGAAGGACTCGGAGATTTAGAAAGTTCAAGGCTACTGCAACGATTATACAAACAATAACATTGAGACATAGCAAAAATAAGTTTTAATAAAGACAAACCTCTTTCCTCTGCTTAAAGTTAAAGTATTTTCCTTGCAGAGGCACATAAATTAAATCTAAAATCCCCTCCATAATTTAAACGAGTTGCTACGTATAAAAATATATTTCTATTTTGTTCAAACCTGCATACAGCGCTGTTGAACACTACAATAAAAGTATGTAAAGCTTTTCGAAATATACTAAATAATATCATCAAAATTCTCTTTACAGATATAAACGAATAAAAATATCCCGCCCATAAAATCTTCAATATGAAGAAAGATCTCGTCCTCAATTCAAATACTGTTAGCATATTTTCTAAAGTACATAAGTCTGTAGCGGTTGTAAAGTGCATAATAAAAGTTCTGTACATTTTAGTAGTCTTCAAGGCTACTTGTATCGAGTTCTGTTCCATTGAGGTACTGGTCAAACTCTGATTTATTAACTTCCTCCTCCATTAGCAGGTCGCAAATCTGCACTGTTTGCGTGGGAGGTTGATCCAGTTGTAAGAGACTTCTGCAGGTCTGTGAGGTGATCATTCCACGAGGATTTGGAGAAGAGTACATTGATGATGTTACATTGACATTGCCAAACATTTCAGAAATTTCCATTTTCAAAGAATGGAATTTCGATTTTTCAACTGAATCGTTCGGTTTTTGAAGCATCATGAGAGCGTACCGTAAATCTTCCTCAGTGCTTGGGAAATTAAAGACTTGTCCAGGTTTTATGCCTAATGCTACTGGACTCGTCTCGGGTGTTGGCAGGTCAATTTCGTTCAAATTTGGAAACGGGGTAGGAGTAGTTTGTGGTTGAGTAGTTCGGGATTCACTTCTAAACTGGAACTGCTGGCCAACCGTACAGCAAACACTCGGGCTCGGTAGACTAGGGCTTGTTGGAGTGCCTGGGATAGAGAATAGATTGATCTCTTCACAAGTAGCAACAGAGCGCTGTTCCACAGATGTGGATCCACTTGCCTTGGTTCCTTGTGGGTTGCTTTGGTTGTTGGAAGAGGACATTGTTCTTTTGCAAACCCTTTTAGGATGCTTTCTTCGCTTAGGTCTGTACTTGTAATCAGGGTAATCCTGCATGTGTTGTAAACGTAATCTCTCAGCTTCTTCGACATATGGACGTTTCTCTACCTCGTTCAGTCCGCGCCAAGTTGTTCCCAAAATTTTACTCAGCTCGGCATTGTGGAGCTCAGGGTTGGCATCTGCTAACCGTCTTCTCTCAACCTGAGCCCAGACCATGAACGCATTCATGGGTCGCTTTATGCGCTCGGAGTCCAATAACTTGTCATCTTTCTTAGGACTTCCAGACCCGACTGCAGCAAGGCTCCCGAGCCATTTGGTGTAGCTCAAACTTTGCTCTCGAGCTTGTGGAAACCCATCAGATGTAGGGACGGTTATTGGTGGTAAGTGAGACAATCTCTTGTCTCTAACGATTCTTCGTTCCATAAGTGTTATATTTTCTGCGCTGTCCATATGCACAGTTCTCCCAATGGCTGTGTTGTCTTTAAAGTGCGATTAGCCAAAAAATTTTCTTTCTGAACTCTTCTGACCGAGCTCAAATATGTAACAACACATGTGTGACGAGAACCTTTGAAATAAGCTGAAAATCACGTGAACCGGTACCTATTAATTAATCGGTCGACCAATCGGGTGCAAGCTTTTTGACAGCTATCACGAGGGGTATACCGCCTAAAAGCCGGCGTCATTCGGCGAGCTTTAACTGATAGGGTATTTTTAAGGCTATTTTAACCAAATATCATGTTACAAAGTTCATGATCGATCGAGAGGGCAATACGTCAAGATTCGAACCGTACCCAATAAAATTATTTGTTTTCCAGTACAAAACGTTCTAATGTCCAAGTAATTTGGGACTCCATTATTTAGAAGTAGAACGTAAAGACGTTTCATGAGGCCGCATATTTCGATGATATCTTGATAGCAGATAAAGGGGTTGAAAATGTGGTTTCCGTTCCGCGAGAGTTCTGGCTGTCTTCCACTCGCTTGCGCGCGTGGGTCTACGAGCTATATTTACGATAATTAGGTTCGCGGCGCGATAACGCAATATTTGGTATCCTATAGCTA
Organism: Entacmaea quadricolor; assembly: GCA_024752375.1. Lineage (NCBI taxonomy): Eukaryota > Metazoa > Cnidaria > Anthozoa > Actiniaria > Actiniidae > Entacmaea > Entacmaea quadricolor. Next base: position 8,266 of record JANTNT010233816.1, read on the forward strand.
CGCGAAATCCGATTAAGTCGTAGCCGTTCGTCTCGATCTCAATGCGCCGTAATTATTTCACAAAAAGCGAAAAATTGAAAATTACTTTAACTAAAACGTGTCCTTCTATCACCTTCAAGAACCGCACGTTTTTTCCCCCGGACGTGACCAAAATATTGACACAGTGGAGTTACTTGTCATCTTTTAATGAATCCTGCTGGTGAGAAGCGAAGTAAGCTGGAATACCCACAAAAAAAACCCCAAAAGATGATAAATATGTCTCTGTTGGAGCTTTATAATGGGATAGATAAGAAGTAGTATAGTTTACCAACGAACTAAAAATAGCGATGACTGTATAGAATTGTAGTACTTCGAATATCATAGATCACAAAGATTAAGCTTCGATTAGTGAAGATTTGAAGAAAGAACTGCCAAAGTGATACTTCAATCAATTAGACTGTTAGAACTGACGTTGAAGTCTCTAATTTTGGGGTAAAGTAGGTTTTCAACATCCTAGTGTTATATAACCTAGTTCAGTAGTAGTCTGGTATTTTTTCATTTTTTAATGACACCTTGAAAAGACGTGATGAACGTCCCAAAAAAAAGTTCGCTATAATACCAAGGGATTAGAGGGATGGACTTTTAGTCTTTTTATGTCAGATTGTGTGTTTACAGTTTACAGAAACTAAATTTCCATTCCCTGTAAAAAATGTCTTGAAAATTCTGACTGAATTTCCCACAATCGAGATTAAAAGCAAATTCAAATTAAACCAAGACAACATGGATGAGTATGAGAATAAATAAACTTTTAAAGCTGTTTTTTGTGATTTGACTCTGCTAATGGGCTGAAAACTGTTATCAGAGTTTGACAATGTGGGTCACGGCAGGACTACAAGAGAGAAACGCCATTAAAAATACGAGATTGGCTTATTGCAAGATGGGCTTGTTACTCAAATATTATTTTTTTATGCTTAGAAATTGATTCCTTGACTGGAAATAAAGTATTTTTCGTATTTGTTTAATATTTTTTGGCATAAAAATTTAATATACGTTTGTTTATCTCCATATTCTTAGCAAAACAAAACTACTAGAGGCGATTCTGAAAATTTGCAAAACATTTATGTAAAGTTTTGCAAGTACGACATGTTGTTGACAAGTAAGTATTATCGATAAATATTTGCACAGATCCTGTACTAACAACACTGATGTTTTTAGATCTTATTTCTGTTCTTTCTCATTTAAGTCGATGATTTATAGATTATTACTGTCCACAAAGTCCACCATACCTTAATTCCAAAGTTCAAAAAACTGTTGTAAGTGCTACGACAATTCGTTTTTCCTGCATGATGAGAAAGTCTTTATTGCTGAGAGATTTTTAAATATTTTGTACTTTCTAGCTTGGTGAAAAGACTGTACTTTTTTGCTTTGTGAAAAGAAATAACATTCACTGGCATTTTTAAGCTTCTAGCACCGTTTTATCTTAGAAGAAGTAAAAGTTTGAAAAAGTAACGTTGCTCGTCATTGATATTTTTATTTATAGACCTGCGAGAATATATTCCTTAATGAATAAACATGCTCTAATCAGTCAGCGCAATACCAGACAAATCTAAGATAAAGACCCATAATTTTCTTCTCTTTATTTTTATTTTAAGTTACCAGTACAGTAGATTGTTTACCTAACGTGTTTCTCGCTTAAATTACATCAGACTATCCGACGCCGGGTTTGTTCTCCACGAGAAAATATTTACAAACGCCTTGTCCTCCCTTGTCATTCCATTATAGAAGAAAGAAAAAACGAGTGCTAAGCGATAAACCGTTTGACAGACAACCTTGTAAAAGGAGTTATATTATTACTAAAGGTCATGGTAAAATAACAAATGAAGATAGGGCTAGTGATATTTGTCATCAAACTTCTAACTTAGGCTTTTAGATTATCATGTATTACTCTTCTTCTTTTGCCTTGCTTGGGAAGCAGAGATTTTCCACCTCAACTTTGCTCACTGTTTTCTCTCTTTATAATTTCTCTTTTATACCTAGAAGTTTACTATACATTAAAGTCCCAAGTAGCCAAAATCTCCTTGTTAAAGCTAAAAAAGAAATCTGAAAAGCAATAAATTGAAAACACATATTCTAAGAAACTTTCTGGAATGTTTACACACTAATAATAGCTTGAAAAAAAAACCCATGAAGGTCAGTTGAAAAAGTAAATCCTATAGCTATGTTTACAAACGAAGCACTTAGGATCTTGGCATGAGGAACTCGTCTTAACTTGCCGTTTTAGTCAGAAGTGCTGCATATTTCAGCTGAATACTCAGAGCGAGGAAAACTTCAAAAATTGAAGAAAAGCTACAGACGATTAGCTGAATTTAACTGATAAATTCAAAAATAGAATTAAACAAATTGTTTTCAGTTTTCAGTTTCCTTATTTTATAGAGTTTTAATGACTAGGTAATGTTCAGTTACATAACACCTTTTTACTGTAATTTTAGGTTTTGCTATTGCAAGCATTTTTATTTTAAAAATTGGTCAAAATAATGCTTGAGTCACTAAAACGGAATTGACCAACATTGAATAACTTTGAGTGAAAAGCAGGGAAGATCTACAGTGTTTTGACTATATTATACAGCTTTGAATACAATGAATATGAAAATCTTAATTTTAAAAGCAAAATCATTTAGAATTTCAATAAAGTGCATTAACTTGCCCTTTAATAAGACACGATTTTTGAAAAATTACGAGACAAAATTAAATTTCCTGTGGGATAAGGGAAATCGAATTGCAGCAAAACATTAATTATAATGGTAAAACTAAGTTAGAAGATCCTTGATTGTTTAAAATCTTCTTTGAGCTTAAAAGAGTCAAACAGACATGGCAACCTCATCAAAGCATTTCCCCTAATTACGACATTTGTCACCCCCCCTGACACAATGTTATCTGGTCTTAAAATTCATACTTATCTTAGATCAATAACAAAAGCAATTTTGACTGGGGCAGGAGGAGGCTAAGACTGTAAACACAACTGTAAGTCAAATTGAGCATCAAGGCTTTGATCAATATATTAGGCAAACGATCTTGCAGCTTTAGATCAAAGTATTTCAAGAAAGATTACTTACTTTTTTCCTGTAAGGAAAGTATCGCTTTATTAGGACAAGTAATCTTCCTGAGAAACGACAGAGGAAGGGGCGCAATGTCTACGTAGGAAGGAAAACAGTCTGGACGGTTGTTTTCGATTTCCGGTGAAAATAACGTTTACTGTACACACCCTTCCGTAGAACCAAACTAATTACAGTACATTTGATATTAGTATGAGTGGGAAACGTACGGTGCCGTGACTCTTAAATGGCTTCCGTATTCAAGCATTGTGATTGGATGGTGTCTGTTTTCTCGCTTTCTGATTGGTTCAGAGAAGAAGCCATTTAAGAGCCAAGGTTCTATTAACTGAAGACTGGGATGAGTACCATTTTAGTTATCTAAATTGAAAAATATCCACAAAACAAACACGGAGAAAAAAAATTCGAGATACAAAGTAATGGTGTTAAGGATTTCTGACTGATATACCCAAGAGATCTCTTGCGCTTGCTCTGTTAGCTTGTTATAAAAACTTGACTCCGATTGATAAAGGACGAAGAAAAAATAAATTCATCTTCTTTTGAATCAAGGATAATTTATACACTTTAATCCACTGATTGTCTCTTCTAACAATATTACACATCTAATATTTTTTTACTCCGACGAAGGGCAAGCGCGCGAAATGTCAGAAAAGTATAGAACTCTTTTTAAGAGTGTTACAAATTTTTTTCACATGTAAATGTCCACACGGAAACAGTCATTCTAGATTGATTCACTCGCTAGTTTCCATTAATAATTTCAGTAATCAAGGCTCAACGCTTAAATATTGAATCGGCAGAGGACTATGTTTTTACAGTAGATAAAATTCGACACATTTTCCCGAGGCCCCCCGAGGTTATGTTGAAAGTGTTTCCCATTTAGTAGCCAACGAAATGATCACATTGAAAGGGATTAGTACATTTAATATACATATCAAAGAACAATATATTTGTACAAAAACGCCGAAGGCAACTGATTCACAAGTCAGTACGTGCAAACTGAACAGTCTGTTTTTAGGTTGAATGAACGAAATTCCCCGGAAATAACAGCTGATTTTAAGGAAGCGAGGACAACATTCCTCATAGAAGAAATACTTGAATTTCTTGGCTCCCGTTTAACGTCTGTTTTGGAGAATTTTTTTACAACTTCGCAATGTGTTTATTTTACGTCTAAGAAGTTTTGAATAAACAAGTTTCCCCTTGTAAAACAACACATTGATCTCGTTTAATTTCTGAGACTAACTTTCGTAAAAAAATTAATGATAATGGACATCTGTTCATGTCTGTCAAACCGTCACACTGAGAATGAAGTCTGATTGACAGGTGAAATTTAAAAGTGATTTCCTGTCGCCGCATACGATACATCTATAACAGGTACACTTGAGACAAATTAAGGTGTGTGTTAAGACTACATACTTTGCGGTATCCGAGAGGCGGGAAACTTTCATCACGTGGAAGCTATTACGAAGGGCCGCGCGCGCACGTGTTTTGACCCGGCAGTTCGAGAAACCACAAAAATGAACTCACTAGGTTTTAGGATGGGTTGTTAATTTGCGTTTAGTTTTAGAGGTAATTAACAGAGTAGCTCAAGTTCTTTTGATGATATACAGAACATAATTTCTATGGCAAACCAGGCGAAAGGATGCGTGTGTTTTTGAATTATTATTTATAACCTTTTTGACACGTTTTCATGCGTAATCGGAACTGTTCCGCGAATCCTTTCTGTTGATACATTTTGGTGTTATAAGTACAAAGACTGTAAAACATCATGACTGATATCAAAATTTTCGTTGCCATTTTCAAATCTGGTACAATTTTTTAACATCGCAAAGAAACTGAAAATCATATTCTTAGCGCGTCAATACTGCTCTGCATATCTAAGATCTTGGCAACCCACGGTATAAACCTGTGGACTGAAGTCTGGTATTCACTTAAAATCACAAATAAACTGAACTATTCAAGCAAGCTCCTGTGAAACTCATTTCATCGGCAAAGTCAATCTCAGCCGGCCTATATATTGACAAGGTCGTGTCTTGAAAGGTCGACAAATCGTTCTCTAAACATCGTTACAATCATCTGTGATATATTTCAAGTGTTCAATTGTCGTTTTAGCAAAATAGGTTCGTTTTTAGACCTTAAAGGTTTCCCTAGTGTCTGGTACTTTGTATTTCAAGTGACTTGAACAAAGGATTTTTGGATGGCGAAAGTCGAGTGATCAAAGTCACTGCGCAATCAATCGATCGGGTTTTATAGACTATCGTTGTATCATCAAGCATGTTAATAAAAACAAAGTTATCGCAACACCCAGAGAGGTTTTCCGGTGAGATATCGTTATGTTTATCCTAACTAACGTTTTTATTGTTTCCGTTGTAGATGAAACGAGGCTGGACAATCAGACGTAAAACAAATCTCGGTCGGATGTGAACAGCGAAATGAAAGACTGATATAAGTTCCATTTTCCTTTAAGGGGAATTCAGTTTTCCGCAATTAGGGGTTCGGAATTAAGCTCTTACAGAGTATCGAAAGGCATAATGCATGGTTTGTGTTGTTTCTCGTTTATCAATTTTACCGAACTGCTAATTTTTAATGGACTGACGCTACATGTTTTGTCACCACTTGAACTTTGTGACGGAAAACAAGAAAAGAAGCATATTTAGACGGAAAAAAAGAGCTTCAAAGGCCGCGCCTTGGATTTTAAATGTCTCTTACTTTGAGTGTTATGTTGTCAAAACTGAATGAAGTGGAACGTGGTAGTGTGTGGAGCGAACACAACGGAAGAGCCCCTTACAGAAAGTTGTGCTTGTAAAAAATGAGTTTTTTTCTGTAGTTCCAGAGGTGAATTATTAAAGGGCAAAGACATCCATGTTGGATGATGATGATGATGATATGATGATGATGATGACAATAATAATAATGATTGTTTATTTCAACCTGGCAGCAAAAGCTGAATTACAAGGCGTGTCATTCTACAAAATTACAAAGCTTACACACTATATTAATAAATATCAAATATTAAATATATAATTCCTACTTATATTCAAAATCATGTGATTCTGGTATTTAATTGTACAGAAATTTGTACGAAAATTGATAATGAAGAAGAAGCTAACAAGAAATTTGGAGTAAATATCATCCAACATGATCACCACTTTTATTCCCTTAGAAATGATTACAAAACACCAATTCTCGGAGTGCACGTTACGTCACAGCCGCCATGTTGGTTGACGATAACAAAGCATTCCTAATTAGTTTCA
>JANTNT010233927.1:0-14599 GCA_024752375.1 Entacmaea quadricolor
AGTCTTGTGATTGGATGAAAACATTTAGCACAAAAGAAACTCCTTTTTAAAATCAAGTTTCAGTTCAAAATTATTTTAAAAATATTTTTCATAAGTTGATGTATTTTCAGTAGGAAAATTAAACAATTCTAATATGGGGAAAGTTAAATGCATTAAAACAATCGAGGTTGGGCTACTTCTTACTCGGACCATTTCTTAAATAACAAAACATGGAGAAAGAAAAAAAAGGAAAATACGACAATTTTGACGCGCGCGCGACAGGCAAATGAAACACGGCTAATCAGCCAATCACAGCGCGCGTGCTATTAAAATTATTTTATAATTGAATATGAAGATATTCTTAGTGCCTCACAGAAAGGTTTACTGGCATAAGAAAGACAAATAAGGCATATAGCGTAATAGGTAAATTACGAGCATGGCTTCCTTGCCTACTCCTTCTTGTAAGAAAGACAAAGATATGAACACAATGATCAAGACTTTTTATGTGAAAATATTTCGATGGTATTTTATACAACAGTGACGTTAAAAACGTTATCTATAGTGTAACATACAGTTGGAATTTGTAATCGCTGTACAATGATAAATGTAAAACGATTTATTAGGCGCCAGTCTACTCTCATCTTTGAATCACCACAGGTATACCATTAAAAGTATTTTGGTTTACTTTAGCAATTTAGATAAAAATCACTGTACTAAATTTAGACTCTAGTTCGGAAAATGTCTCTCTAGTGTTCGTTTGGTTTTTTTTTTAAAAAAGTCGATGAAAAAATATCCAAAGCTGAAGAATCGTTTCTTCGTAAATAACAATACGATTTTCTTACATACAAATAATTCTTATTAAACAATCATTTGATTCTAAAAACATCTAAAAAATTATCGCATTAATCGTGATCAATGGATTTGGTATATTCATTACAAATTTTTATTCCATTCATTTGGTTACTTTTCTTTGTAATGAGAGAACACCCATCTCTGTGTCTCTCGGCCATCACATGGGTTCATAATGGCATATTGGTTGTCGATAGACCCTCTGTCTAGACACTGTTGTGTGCTGATGTGCTTTACTATACCCTGAAAAAACAAAATGTCCTTTAAATGTTTATAAACGTTTTGGGAAACCTGTGGTAAAAGAATTTGGGGAGGTCTGAGGAGAGGTTTCTACATGGTTCCCATCGTTCCCATCTGAAAACACGCAACTACTCGCCTCAAGTCACCCAAAATTTTAACGCAGGTATCCCAAAAGTTAAATTTATTCCGAAAGCAAATATTTGCAGTAAAGGTTATCGTACGACTTCCATATATGGATGTACGCATACACGGTCCTGATGTACATATAGAAGGCTCTCATGTACACATAGAAATTTCATTAATTATGTATGCAATCATATGTACATATATGGTCATTAATATGTATCTCGTTTTATAAATACCCCAAAAGTTCAGGATCACTCAAGCGAAATGATCTAATGGTTTAATGGTTAGGTTTAGGGTAAATAATAGGGTTAGGCAATGCATAGTGCTGTACGGTGGCACATAAGGGACATCCTATTTTCAGTATTAACATTTTTGAATTTAGGCAAAATAGGCAAAATAATGATTTTAAAATGGGCGATCGCCAATTTTTTCGCCCAAACCAGGCTGCCTGGTTTTTTTAGCTCCATATAGTTATTTCAGGCAGTCTGTACCTTTTTCTAAAACTTTATCTTTTTTTTTAAACACTTTTGTAACTTTATTTAAACCCGGTACAAATAAAGCTGTTTGTTGCCATTTTAAAATTGGCAATCGCCAAATTTTTTCGCCCACTTTAAAATGGGCAATTGCCAATTTTTATTCCCATTTTAAAATCATTTTTTCGCCTAATTAGCCTAAATTCAAAAATGGTAATACTGAAACAGGATGTCCCATATGGGCCACCATACTGGGATCGAATCTTCATGCTCTTCCTCAAAAATCTTTTTCATTCCTAATTAAAGATGATTTAGGGTCTTTTTCTAAGTTCTCAGCATTATCTGTACATAAGAGCCTTCGATGTGTACATCAGAGCCGTGTATACGTACATCCATTTGTGGAAGTCGTACAGCCCTTCTGAATATTTGGGATCCTTGTGACATTTCGTGTACCGAATTATTCTACTTCCCAGAGCCCGCGCTCCTTTTGGACAACGCAAAGAAATAAAGGACTGAGCGAATGACTCTCACGCGTACAGAGACTCACCGGTATATACTTTATAATAGGATACATATACCTATATGGAGTTTATACCTATCAAAACCCAGGTTTTAATAGGACGCAGGTTTTGTTAGGTATATATTCCATGGGTTATATGTAGTCCTACCATAAAGTTAAGTACATACCCAGAGACCTGAACGAGTACGGCCGAGCCTGCGGTCAAACATTCTTTTGTATAAAATATCATTTAAACGATACTAACGGTACCCTGGAATCCAGAGGCGCTCACTCTCAGTCCCCCACGGCGAACAAGAACCTCTGGTGCCCAGGGTATACTAACGGTTCAGTACAATGAAAATTTGACCCCTTCGATGCGAAACCGCAGATAGCCGTACTAGTTGGAATTTATCGTACTACAGGGCGAAAGGCGATATTAGAGGTTAGCCCTACCTAGAATATCTCGTAGATTGAATTAGAATTTAGAAGTTGACTTTTACGGAGGGAGGAAAACCCGTGATCCAGGAGAAAAACCCTCGAAGCAAGGGAGAGAACCAACAAACAACTGTACTCACGTACGACACCAAGCCCGGCTGGACTCGAACCCGGGTCAAATTGGTGAGAGACGAGCGCTGTCACCGCTACGCCATGCACCTTTGCTTCCTTAACACCTATTTTGAAAGTTGTTTTAAAACTACATATAAACCCCATAGTTCGTACGCGATTAATCAAATCGAGAAAAGGTTTTTGGCGGGAAATGAGAGTGTTCTAATATTGCGAATCATCAAATGGTTGTTAGACCTACCTCTTTCTTGTCATGCTGCCATTTTTGGTTGCCTCCCAAGCCATGACACTTCATCATTTCAACAGGAGCTCCCGCGAAGGTCTTTGACACGTCCAAGCAGTTTTCTTCCTCGAATATCACTTCTCCTTTCGATGAAAAGACAAACATCTGGAAGACAACAAATGAATTACAAATGAGTAATTCCAAACAAAATACCGGCTTGTAGTACAAGAACAAAGTAAAAAGGGGTGGCGTGTTTTTCTAACTATTAGGAGGGTTACAAAAAAATAAAAAAAAAACATACTGACTCAATCAACACAAAAAAGAATTTTTTCAAAAGGAAGGATAATCCTTAGTAAATTAAAGTTAAGCGAAGAAAGGGTGAGGCTATTTAATCCTAAAGCTTGAACTGAATTGGTTTCTTATTAAAATATGATCCAATGTGGCCATCATATCTTCCTTCTTACATTGACTTGGGGGACGATTGCAAATAAACTCAAAAATAAATGTTCCCGTTAGTCAGAGAAAATATTAATATATGGAAACTGTTTTATTTTTGGACGTGAAGTTACCTGATTTCCTCCCTGGCCATGGCAGACATAGATACCAACACGAGCATTGTGTTCTGGTTTGGCACCAAGGGAGTCCAGACAATAACCACTTGATGGATTACGTAACTAAAATAACATATCGCATCCAATGAGACTTTATCGATGATTTACATGTATTTTTGCGCGCAGTGAGCAATGAAGTCTGTTGGCTCCTGCGTGCGGCGGCAAACATTCGAGATACACCATCTATTATTCTTCAAATGCTGTCAATAACTAAGTGATATATAAACTAGATATATAAAGTAAACTATATATAAACTGGGGCAAAAGTAAAATAGATAGTTTTGCTGGTTGCTACATAAATTGCACATTACATTAACTTCATCGTCGTGGGCGCTAAACGTTTTCTGATTAGTCAGGCCCGTTTCAAACGTCGAACTCATTCAAAACGAACTCATCGATGAGGCGGCATTTTTTGAGGAAATTGAGTTCGACGTGGCAAAAGTTCGACGTAATAACCCAAATGGCACATACCTCTCCTCTTGCTGGTGGATCTAGTTCAGGCATCTGCACATCAGGGTAAACATTATCAATATACCACTTAAAACTCTTACACTTGAGTCTTTTTCTCAGTGCGACACGTTTACTGATATCTCCATATTTACTATTTCTTGCTTGCGGTTTTTTGTTATAATAAAGGTCTTTGTATTCATCCATCCAGACTTCAGCCAGGCGATTGAAGTTCTTTGTTAAAGTTTGTTCGACACCGTTGGGGAATTTGTACGGGCTCGTGTATTTACGGAACACGTGACCAACACGTGAACACGTGATTATTTCCAATCGACCACCACACATCCAGACCTGTAATCGAGGTAAATGTTAAATTTTAAATAATTACAGCTTTTATTTGTATATTTAAGGAATGGTCAACACTCAGCTTCTCTTACGGTTCTCTCGTGCTTGGGAGCTGACCAAGTGCATACATAACTCAATGGACGCACAGCTGAGTGTTGACTATTTCTTTTATAATACAGCTAGCTTAACCTGAAAAAAACAATTAATTATTAGTAGAAAGGTTTGATGGTTGAAAAATTCATCTGACTTTGATGAGCGAGCACTTGATCATGTCAGCATGCAGTCCATTAAGTTATTGATGCACGCTAGTAAACTAGCCAGAGCACGTATACCCAATATATAAGAAACGAAAAAAAAAAGATGTCGTAAATGTCTGAATTAAATTAGGAACTGTCTGAATTAAATTAGGAACGTGAAAAGATTGGCTTTTGGCTTTATGTACTGTTATAGATAGAGCGGTTTTCGTATGAGTGGGAAACGTACGGTACTGACTTACACAGCACGTACACGGTACGGTACTGCCGTAATATTAAAATGGCTTCTTATTGCTTTGGTTCGATTCTTCCAATCACAGGTCGTAGATACCGTTTCGAAACTGGACGGCCACGAAATCCATTCCACTTACACAAAATTCATTCTATGTTACACAGAGCAGCTTTCATATGACTGAAAAAATTGACGCCGGGCAAGCAGGTTCCTCCAGTCATAAGAGGCATAACATTACAACGTCAACGTATCACGTCATGGAACACTCAAATGGCTTCTTTTGCAAGCCAATCGCAAGGCACGAATATCATCCAATCAAAATTAGATGTCCATAACACGGTCATGGTCACGGCACAATCGTAATCTTTTTCACAATCATACGAGATTTGCAGTAAACATCGATTCTGCCTACAGTAACAGGGGTGGCTGCGATCAAACTCGTGCCTTTGTAGATTAAAGGTATTCCTTCCTTAATAGTTTCTTACCCTGAAAGATAACTCTAGATTTTCTCCACCCCAAATGTCCATTTCGTCATCATAAGCACCGTGGTCAAAGAAGTACTGGCGATGAATTGAGAACAACCCACCAGCCATCGTTGGTGTTCTAATACAAAATAGAATGAACAGTTTGGCATTAGAACTCAAAGTTGAGGAGGCCTACCCTTGGTGGCAGAGCTCAGCTTTCTCTTCCGACGGGAGAGTGCAAAACAAGGAACACAGAGCTGCATTTTAAGTGGGTGTGTGTGTGTGGGGGGGATAAGTGACGTATGAGAAGGGGAGGGGCGATAAAAGGCTCAGTGTGTGTGTGGGGGGGAGGCTATTAAGTGATGTCGTATGAGAAAAGGGGAGGGGATTAAGATGTATCGAGTTAATGCTGAGCGAAAAAGCGCGCAAAGGCTTGTTGGATAAAATGTCCGGCCCTCGATTCAAGTTTAAAAACTCGAGTCAAATTGATCAATTGCTGATGAGGGATCTGCTCTTTTTAATGTTTTAAGAGTTTTAGGTTAAAAAGAAGCCCGAACGAGAGGGATGGCCACAAAAACTTAAAATATGCTGAGATTGGTTAGAAAAAAATTTCACCGCTCAGCTGCCAGGTGATCTCGCATTCAAGCGCGCAAAGCATTGTTTGTCAAGATCAACAGTTCCAAATACTTATTGCCTTTTCCAATATTTCTCACTAAAACCACTAAATAGAACAGACTGTTAACTAATTCCATTCATCAGCCTTGTAAATACGTGAAATAAAGCGAATTTTTGGCAAAGGTTTTAAGAAACGACATCCATTTAGAAATAAATATGGAAATTTTGGCAATGCGTTAAAAACTCCAAAACTCTGGTTGACTAATAGAAACCGGAAGTGAGAGCGAGAGATCACCTTGGTGTTTTTTGTGAAAAATGGGGGCTTTAGCTCCCAACCTCACTCTCCTCCGTGGTCCCTGTAAAAGACACAATACCAAGGGCCCCTGGCATCCAGGGTAGAGGAACTAGAAATGACAAAGCAATAAAAGAAAGGAAAAGAAAAAAAGGGAGAAGGATGAATGAGAGGAAATATTTTTAAATCCCAGGAGTTTTCCAGGAATTCCAGAAGCAATGCGAATCCTGGATATATTTAAAATTAAAAGAAGATCGTTCAAGCTGGATAAAGATATTTTACATGTAAAGGTAGGTATTGTAAAGTTTCTGACCTGATTGGATCAGAATCATCTTTTCTCAGCTTCTGCTCCTCAGGAGGAATTCCTTTCCATTTGAAAAACAAATCCCAACTGAATCCTCCCCGCTGATCAGCATTCGTAGATCCTTGATATGCAAATGTATCAGCATTTATTACTTCAATAGCTGGACAAACCACATTGGACCTCTTATCGGCTATTCTTGCTAGCAATGGCTCTGCCCAACCAGGGGTGGCTTCACAATGTGAATCAAGAAATGTAAGAACGTCCCCTTGAGCTTTGTATGCCCCTTGAAGTCGAGCACGGACTAGGCCTTCTCTTTTAGTCATTCTTAGAACTTTTACTTTAGTGAAGACTTTTACACCATCATCTAAGGGCTTACCAAGTTTAGCTGTACAAAAAAATAGTGATAATAACAGTCAACATAGGACTCCTATGAAAACCACTGAAAAATATCACGTGATGGGATCTGTATGTGTTGATGTGCTTGTCCATAAAAACCCATAAGGAGCCTCAAAACGTTGTGAGAAAAATTGCAACATTATTTAGACTAAATCTTTCTAAAAATTGGACATGATAAAATGCTTATTGACTGAACTAGGTTGGGCTGGATGGGAAATCAGATTTGGCTCTGGTCATATGTATGGACCTTGGACCTCCGTCCAGCTGAACCTAACTCTGTTAATAAGTACATGGAATTATTATTTTAATAATATAAATGCATAAGAAACAACATACATAGTGCTTACTTAATATACAAATGTCATTGAAAAAAGAAGAAGAACGACGAGGAGGAGGAGAAGAAGAAGAAGAAGAAGAAACTCTTTACATTTACATGTATAATGGATACAAATTTAGCAATCAATCAATCATCCTAATTTCCATTTTGGTCCACTTACACCTTTTCACTCACATGCACACCACTACATTTGAATAATCTATACACTCAACACTCAAGCTCACATGTTGATTTTTATGGAGAGTGGAAAACTAGAGAAACCCATAGAAAAACAACAGTGCAAACAAACCCAGCTACATACAAGGCTTTGGATGCAGGGCTCAAACCATGGACCCCTTGCACTAAAATGCTGCATTGTTGAAAGGATGAGGCCTTAGCAGCATAGACCAACCATGCTACCCTATTTTTAGTTAAATTTTTAGTTTTTAAACTTGTTTCTTTTTTAAAAACTAGAAGAAAGTAAACCAACACTTTACAATAAATAAGATGCACAAAATTACTTATTAAAACAAATTATAGAACAGTTACAGAATTATCGGTGGCTGATGCACAATTCTTCCTGTATTGTGAACAAAAATATGTGTAAGAGAAGTACTGGACTTACGATCTTGACTAAAGTCATCCACAACAATGACTTCCTTAAGAAGATGTGGAGGAGTTCTGTTGATAACACTGTGTACTGTACGCAGTAAAACTGACAATCTTTCTTTGTGAAAACAAATGATGACTGAAGTGGTGGGGAGATTTCTCGGGTATTGGTCATGCTTGGCTTTACATCTATGAAGAAAATTCGACACAATTAAAATAGAAACACTCTGGAAGTTTTAAAGCACTCAAGGAGGTCATAGAAACACTTGTCTTCACGTTATCTCCTCGTCATAAGTTATTGGGGTAAATGTAAACGTAAATGTAATATTACATTTATAACGCGCAAATTCTATATAATATACTCAAATGCGCGGGACCGCCATTACGTGGTCATCCGAGCCACGTGAAGGTCTAACCATTTGCAGATATTATTACAAAGGCAGCACTTTCTCAGTTATTTTAAGACCCCGAGTGTTGGTCCGGCCGGGATTCGAACTCCGACCTTCCGCACAACAGACCGGCGCTTTGCCAACTGAGCTAACCGAGCAGGTGTTATAAATAAAAGGGGTTGGACGACCAGCATTGTGACGCACCAAAAATGAGGTGGGCTATTAAAAATCATGCACTTTAGGGAAGGATTGGTTATTTTGCTAGTATATTAGAGGTAGGGCTACCTTTAATCAAGCACTTAAAAAGCGGTGGGCTACTCAAAACTTTGTCGTGGTAAATTAAATTTTTCTGGCTAACCCTATACCTTATGACCAGTCCCTAAGAGGAAAACTTCTCATGCTTTACAACTCCTACCGGGTTTATATCACAGTATAAAGACATGTACAACCAATTTATATTACTTCAAGTTATATGATAGAGCAGATTTCGTATATGACTGTGAAAAAAGTACGTCGTAAACGTGCCGTGCCGTGACCGTACCGTGAACATCGGATTTTAATTGGATTTTGTAAAGGTTTGTTGCGTCAGACAGTGTCAACACGTGCCGTGTCGTGTCGTGCGGTACCGTGCCGTGCCGTGATACACTGGCGTGTCAAAGCATTGTGATTGGATAAGAATCAGCGCGCGCGCGCCTTGCAATTGGTTTGCAAAAGAAGCCATTTGAGAGTTCCATGACGTGACATGTTGACGTTATAATGGTTAGCTTTGTATGATTGGAAGAATCGGTGCCGTGAGTTTTTCACAGTAGCAGATTTCGTATGACTGTGAAAAAAAGGACGTCATGAAAGTGCCGTGCCGTGACCCTGCCATAAAACCTACATTTTGATTGAATTTTGCGAAGGCTTCTTGCGTCAGCAAGTGTCAACACGGTCGTGTCGTGATACACTGACGTGTTAAAGCAATGCGATTGGATGAGAATCGGGACGCGCACCTTGCGATTGGTTTGCAAAAGAAGCCGTTTGAGTGTTCGATGACATGACACGTTGACGTCCTAATGTTTCGCTTTGTGTGATTGGAGGAATCCGAGTAGTGATAGTGACCGTGCTGTGAGTTTTTCGCAGTCATACGAAATCTGCTCTATATTATATTAGAATATTCAAAATATCATGTTTTTCTGATCAAAAATTAAAGTATAAAAATGAAGAATAATGTAGTTGGTTCACTGACCACCATAGTTTGTCAATGACTTTTCAATCACTTTTAGACAAAAGTGACTGACTTTTCAAAACCGAAATAAAGTGTCTTGAGAATAATAAAATATTAATCTAAAGTACGCAAATTCAGTTCCTAGCTTTATAAAAGAGTATTCATTTATTGATTATTATTGGTATATTCACAACAGTTAATACATTACTTCTGGTTCCATATACATATTACATATTTTTAAAGTCATTTAATATGGCATAAGCTCATTGTTAGTTATGAAATGCAATAACTTCTCAATAGTTGGCTTTAAAATTAAAAGTCTCTATAATATTTCTTTTGACACATCCCACACTACAGCTGCTCAGGTGTTTGATAAAGTCACTCTTTTACTCCAACAAAGGACTAACTTCTGAAATGTTAGTTAAGTTTACTTATTTTTTATTCACAGTGTTTTACATTACCTACAACCCATCCATTGATTCTATGCATATACTCTGATGCAGCTCAAACTAAATAATCACTAGTTTCCTTTTGTTTAAGTCACAGTTTACTCACTGTTTTTAGAAATAAACTGCTATCCACTGAATAATAAATTTTGATAGTTCTAATTCTCAGAGAACATTTAAATGAAAGCTTATGGTAAACCACAATTTTCTAAAAAAAATTAAATAGTATATATTGTTAAACTTAATTATTTAAAGTTTAAAGTAAATGTCCAACATAGAAGTGAATATGGAATATTTGGAGATTGAGGTAAATCTGATTAAAAAGGCACCTTCCTTTTGGCACACAGTAGGCCTAGGTTCATTGCTTTTAGATATTTACCAAAGCCTTAGAAAGAGCCAGGTTGATTTTAAAAATAATTTTGCATACAAATTAAAAGAAGCTTCAATTATAAAACAATTATTGCAAAAAAGGAGAGCAAAACAAAGGATTTTTGGATATATTAAAATAAGCACTTCTATTTACAGTGTTTCAGTCATAATAATATAGATGACAATTTACTCTCTAATTTTAACTTGATTCAGGTTTAAAATGACAGATTTCTGGCAGCTAATCGATGGATTGCAGATAAAGGTTCTGTTCTTTGTAATCATTTTGAATTTATATTACTGTAACTTTTACAAAGTTCTTTCTAGTGATTTAGGTTTAAAAAAAAGGCTGAGTGAGAGGGCTGGCCACAAAAACTTGCTAGTTTATCAGGGATTTTTTTAATGCACTTAAAAAAATGAACAAAATTCATCAAAGTACTAAATATTGTGAAAATCATTTCTCAGTATGTACAATATGCAAAGAAATTCACAGTTCTGTGTAAATTTGTCCAGTTGCTGTGATATAAACTACAAGACAAAACATTTTTTTTATTTACAATGTAAAACTTTTTAGCACTCAAAGTCAAAAAAAAAAAACTTTGGGATTAAACTGATATGATGCAATTCATTTTATAGTTAATAATAATGGATGCACTTATAAATAATAGCATATTTCACCTAATGGCTCAATGCACTACCCACTCTTATCATCAGTAGAGGACTTTAAGGGCTGCATGGTATGGTGCCATTGGCAGCCACACAGCTTACAATCACTAGTACATTAGTATATTATACCTCCAATGTGAGATTGACTGTTGAACCAGGAGACAATACTCTACTCTCATATGAACCATTCAACAGGATCTTTAATGTCCCGATGATATAAGTTTAGGAAGAGTTGTAAGACAGGGCCTTTGGTTTATTGTCCTTCTCTAAGAAGACTTCCAATTTGAACCATTTGCAGATATTATTACCAAGGCATCAAGTTCTACTTGATCAGTTAATTTAAGACTCTGCTGGATACTTAAACCATAACCTCCCTCACATCAGACCAAAGCTCAACAAACTGAGCAGATCAGGTGAAAAATCCTAATATCCAATATTTAATGCTTTTTGTATTATAAGAAACCAATATTCTATATCTTTTGCTGTGTTTAAACAACTAGAAAAAGATAGCTTTAACAGGTTAAAGTAAAACTTTTCATTTGTAACCAAGATTGAATCTGTAAATTTGTGAATAATTATAATACCAATAAATGACTATACTTATACTTTATTCATGATGTTCCAAATAACCCACAATCTGTCTATCATTTCTATGCATTACACACCAATGCAGCTCAAACTAGATTACTTTCTAGTTTTCTTGAACATTAAATATATATATAGATTGGACAACATGATTAATAATGCATGAAATGACTCTCCCTGGAACCTTTAAATATGCTGTTATCTTTATTCTGTCTGTGGGAGACAAGCATTAATTGTAGTATTTTAATTAAAGAAGCTTGATAGTAATGTTTTATTCAGCTTCCTTTTGGAGGTACTGAATTCAAATGAGGCAAAGAAGATATCAAAATAAAATGAAGCAATGAATTGAAAATATTTCATTATTTTAGTTCTATAGTGATGTTTTCTGTGGTTAGCAAATCTTGTACCTGCAGAAGGAAACCTAATTTGCAAAACTTTAACAAAATGAGACATTTAGTTTCTGGGAATAACTGGTTATTTGTTTAACTGGTTATTTGTTATTTTTCCAAAAATAATCTGCACCCCCCTGTTGAGGAAGTCTGCAAATCCAGAGGTTACCCAAAATTTTTTCCAGGGAGTACATAAGATTTGACAGCAATTTTCCAGGAGGCTCTTCAATGTTACTAGTTTTTCCTAGGGTTCCAAAATTTAACTTATGAAATTTCTAAAAGGTTCTATATTGAGGAGTATATTTCCAGGGGGAATGATAGGCTTTTCAAGGGTTTTCTGATATTTTCCAGAGGTCAAATTCAACTTATGAAATTTTCACACGGGTTCTACATTGTGGAAGTAAATTTCCATGGTACAAATAGAAATTCCAGGGGTGTCAAATATAAGAATTCAAGGGGGTATTTTTTGGATTTCCAGGGTGAAAATATATTCCAGGGGTTATGATAGCTAGATTATTACCTCCACAACGGGAGTGTGAGGTTTTGGAATAGCCCTTTTATGACATTGATGTCATCTAGCTTTTCAATTTAATGGCTAAATATTAAATTAAGGTCTGAGACTGAAATTCTAGGAGATTTAAAAGGCTTATTCAAAATTAAATGAAATTTTATAAACTTTAAAAAATTTTAATAAAGTATTTGTTTTCAAATGTTAAAACTGCAGCTGTTAGAACCCTCTTATTAATACTAATATCAACTTATAAACAACATCGGTTGTTTCGTGGACTTACCTTTCACTTCGAACGTCTTCCAGCGTTCTATCCAAAGATATTCGATCGCTTAAAAGCCAGTTAAATGAATGATTCGCAAAGTACTTTTCTGCTAATTTCTTATCTTCTTCTAACTTTAAAAATGCTGGTTTTCCACCTTCGCCTAAGCTCATAGTATCTTTCATTTTTCCTATACTAGCATCGTAGACCTTTCTTTGGGAGCCTTGGTTCTTTCTAGGAATGACTCCCATCATTACTTTAGCATTTGCTATGATTCCTTTTGGTTCGTCAGAGACACCTTTTTCCCAGGGATATTTGATGTGCTTAGCATTAGGCTGTAAAGGTTTAACTCCGGCGTGAATCATATATTTGTGGTCCTTAGTGTTAGGTAACACGACCGGTGCATTGAGCATGGTAAGTGATTCACGAGTCATATCATTACTAAACATTAAAACAAGTACAGTCACGGAGAACCAGAAGGTCGACGTGATGACGATGATATTAAAAATTCTTCTTGCTGCCATGGCGAGTGTTCCAAAGGCCAATAATGCTGAATCAATAACGGTTAATAGCAACGATGCCACGTCGATCTTTTTTTCACACTTTGAAGCATGTCATATCCATACAAACACTCCCAAACTCAGTCAACTATTGAAGAATCTACGACTCAGATTAGCGATCGAACAACACTGAACTGTGCTATAAAAGCAATTACGGCTAGCTGTTCAAAGAGGAAGTTAAGGCTTCAGGAAATTTTTGGAGTAAATTTTGTTCGGTTTATCGATTCCGACAAGCAGTGATTGTCATTGGGAATGATGACTTGGTAGCCTCTCCTGATATATGACGCAAAAATGGAGCCCAGCACAGGTAGCCCAACCCCAGTTTTGGCTTTAGTTTCCGAAATAGTCTTTTGCATGATGGCGTAATTTTACTACCAAGACCAGGATGCTTTGCATTTTTTTTTTCTTTTTTATTCAGATTTTATTTTATTCCCTTATGGGAATAGTAAGACAATTGCTACTAATTATATAACAAAATAAAGTGAGCAAAGCATCCTGGTCTTGGTAGTAACGACGTCATAATGCAAAAAGCCTGTATGAATATAAAATAAAAATCTTTAAAACTTACAGGGTGTCTTGATCTTCTTATAAACTATGTTTTGCCGTGTTTCAGCGAATTTCGACCATTCTTTCTATAGATTTTCTTTCGACTAGATTCGCTGAAACTCGGCACAGACGTAGTTAAGAAGATCAAGACACCCCGGCTGCAAGTTTTAAGGTAATTCCGTAGAAATAAAACCAAACATTGATTTTTATTTAAATTTCGTACAGTCAGTTATTAACTAAGCTATGGTGATTCCAAAAAGAAATAAAAAGGGGGGATCACCGAGTTCATTTTTGCGCGAGGGACCGTTCATTATTTATTGGGGGAGGTGGCTGGGTGATAATTTTCCAAAAGTACCAATTTTTTTCAGGTACCCTTCAAAGAAAGCATGGGTATTCTAAGGCCCCTCCCCATCATCCTAGCAAATATTTCAATGCCTCCCCCCCAAAAAAAACACACACACGTACATATATATTAATTATTTTATATTCTAAGTTAATTAGCTTTGGTCATTAGTTCTACCAGTCCCTTATCGTCAGTATACATTTGTTCTGCGGATGCCAGGCGCTCTGCTGAAACTTGGCTTCTGGAATATACAGGGTTTTAAAAATAAGAATTTCGGTGACAAATTGAAGTTGAAAGACGTTAAAAATACACTCCAAAAACATTATCTCTTTGGAATAGTCGAAACTCTTGCTGACTATGAGGCAGACCTTGACGTAGATAACTTTAGGGACTGTGTAATAATTATCAGGAGGGGGAGCTGTAAAACCAGACTTCTCAAGAAAAAAATAAGGCAGTACCCCCCTCCAAAGCATAAGAAAATAGCTCTTACCCCC
>JANTNT010234038.1:10244-25671 GCA_024752375.1 Entacmaea quadricolor
AGTTTTTTATTCAGTTTTATAAACGTCTACATGACTTTTTTCTCAACCTCCCTCTCCCTCCCTCTCTCTCTCTCTCTCTCTTGTTTCTTTCTATTTTATTTCTTTTCCTTCTGTTTCTTTTCTTTCTTTTTCTCCCCCTCTCTATCCCATTCTCCTATCCCATTCTCTCCCTCTCTCTCTCTCTCTCTCTCTCTCTCTCTCTCGTATTTTTAACTCCTCAAATCTCTTTACCCCTTCTTGTCTAATCCTCTCTTTTCCTTTCTGTAATATTATACAATATGTGGTTTCGCACACTAATTTTAGAACTCATTACCAGTAAGTTTATCAGTCGATGTAAAAAGAAAACAAAATGACAAGCTTAAGAAAAAAGAAGATTAAAATAACATGGTTTGGTATGAATCTTTTGGTCAATAGCAGCTATATCTTACAATATGCACTATTTTAAAGTGATATACTGTTTTTAAATGATATCAGTTTGTTTTAAAATGTGAACGCGATCTCCCTCAGTGCACTTAAACTTTTTTTTGCGAGGATTAGATTAACGGGATCACCGGTCGTAAGCATGACCGAGTCTTATGACAATGATTTTCGTATCGATTACTAGCAACTCTTAGCTTGATAAAGATCCACAAAAAAGTCACTTCGATATATCTCTAAGGACTGAAAAGTACAGCAAGTGTAGGTTTAAGTAGAAAAAGTTAATCCTATATACCTATATCACTGATGATTCTAGCTAAAATATTTCGTAGTGTTCGGGTCAAATCGTTTTGGTTTGTTAATCATTTTGTTTTCTCAGGTTGAAAATCTTCTATCTATTTTTAACCGCTTTAAAGCCACCACAAAGAAAACAACTAAGTAACGAAAATAACAAATATATATAGTAAAAATACACACACACCGAACGAACGAAACGCGTAGGAATGTAAAGTGTTTTATGAAACCTTTTTTGGCATATAGACTAATGGACAATAAATGGACTTTTATGTAACACTGTAACAAAAGTGTTAGTTTGCGAAACTTTAACCGCACTACGCATGAATCATTAAGAACTGGGCGCCAAAATTGCGACGTTGCATAAATGACTGACAGTTAATTTTTTTATTTTAGTTTGCCTGGATTCATTTTAGTGATTATGTGATTACAGTTGGTTTTACCTAGAAAGATTTTATTGTGCTCGCGAAACACTACACGAGGAGAAACAATATCTTGATAGATAGTTTCTTTATGGGTTGTCTTAATGAATTTAGTATTTGTCCATTCAAGGAAACACAATACGAAACAGAAATCAAAATATGTCTTTAAGAAACCCTTCTTAACTGAAACCTGAAAGTGATCTGGTGTAAACCTCAAATGGAAAAACGAAAAGAGATACCCCGTGCGAAACAGGATATTTTTATTGGATTATCAGTGAAGATCTGGTTTATCCATCCTTTATTGCGTTCATTTACAAAAGAGCCAACACAATAATGCTTCATTTCCAGTGATAGTCTATATCTCGAATTCAAGATTAGTCGGTGGTACAAAACCTGTAAAGTGAGCTGAAATACGATCACGCCCGCTCGTTATAGGACGTAACTCAAAGAACCTTCAGGAAGTAACATATTAGAGAAGTTTTTATTGCGTATTTTGTACAATACTTGTAGCCGACACTTTCCCGCCTTCTCAGTCCCAATACTCATTAAGCTGACGCCTTGGCGTTCTTGCTCGCGAGAAATTTTGACACTCCTCATTTGTTTATGTATTAAGGAAACTTGCTCTTTTTGATTGTGAGAATTGAATTTCTATTTTAGATGTATCGAGATATTCAATAGGTGCTTTCTACCTTCTAATAAAGGAATAAAATAAAACATAAAAAAGTGTCAGATCGTTGAAAGGGCAAGCTAAGCCGACGCTTTGTCACCCCACTTTAATTAATTACTCAGCTTCTAACGACCCCACTACTTTTCAAACTTTAAGAATTGCTCAAATGCAAGAGCATTTCTTTAGGGTGGCTATTTTGGGTCAATCTGGCGGCCATATGGAATAAAGACCTATTTTGTTTTACTGAAGGTCTATGCGCACCTTAGAAACAATAAACATCAATAATCTGACTACCTTTGTTAGCGCCATTCACAAGTTATATATAATATTACCTTTATTAATTAGCAAATTTCACTTCTAATAGCCTTATGGAATAAATGAAGTGCTTTTTGAAGACAAAGATCGAATGGGATCACGGAAAGAAACCCGATCCTCTGCTATAATTACTATCATAATATTTTCCATACAATATTTTAATTTAGCGGCCTGCAATTCTTTCAATTAGCCAGTGACCTGAGCTGAAGAAAGCGTTATGGCCAATGTAACTGTTATTAAGAGATGATTGACAGTGAACTGCCCTGTCTTATTCAAGTACCCGTGCCGTAGCGGAAGTGCTTTTCTTGAAATACAAGAAGGAGATTGACATTGTTTCTATGGTATTTGGTTTAGCATCTCCTGAGAAAACTTAAAACCATCTGGACGATAAGGTTTGACCAATCACAAAGCGGCTTTGAGGTCTTAATCTTAATTTAATAATGACAATGTCACGCTACTGAAAGAGAGTTTGTCTGACGGCTTCAGAGTGACATTTGCTTCTTAACCGTGCGCTATTCGATGCCAGGCAACTATAAAGTGTGTGTGTCGTCTTAAGTTCAGACAAACAGACAATACAAAGAACTGAAAGGATAAACCGGTCCGCCGCGAGCAACAAGATCGTGCAGCAGAGGATGCTTCCCTCATTCAGTTTCACTCCAGAGCAAGTTGCGTGCGTTTGCGAAGTTTTGCAACAGAGTGGAGACATTGAACGTCTAGGAAGGTTTCTATGGTCTCTTCCCGAGTGCGAAACAATCCAAAAGAACGAAAGCGTATTGAAAGCCAAAGCCATCGTTGCGTTCCATAATGGTAACTTCCAAGAGCTCTATCGCCTCTTAGAAAGCAGCAACTTTTCTCCAGCATCGCATCCAAAACTGCAATCACTATGGCTAAAAGCGCACTATATGGAAGCCGAAAAGCTACGTGGTCGACCTTTAGGAGCTGTTGGCAAATACAGAGTGCGACGCAAATTTCCCTTGCCGAGAACAATTTGGGATGGTGAGGAAACTAGTTATTGCTTCAAGGAAAAATCGAGGAATATTCTACGAGAATGGTACTCACATAATCCTTACCCATCACCTCGTGAAAAGCGGGAGTTGGCAGAGAATACGGGACTAACCACAACACAAGTAAGCAACTGGTTCAAGAATAGAAGACAACGCGATCGAGCGGCCGAGGCTAAAATCAGGTAAACCTTCCATATTGTACAGTGTCCTTGACGAAAAGTTTAAGAGAACTTTATTCATTTCACTTAATAGCTTGACATAATTCCTTTCGTCTGTTTATAAGGCATAATTTGAGAGGTATATACCAAAATTGTTTTAATTAAAGAATTTATCAAAGTACTCAAGATTCGGAAGTTGATTTGCCAAGTTAAACTAGTTCAGTAGATGCAAATTAAAACTGTCTAAACAGGTAGAAATGGACCATTACATACCGTTAAACGCTGACGGAATAAAGCGACTTGATAACTGTTAAGTCGACTTTGAAAGAGTTTTGGCAGCATGATGATTTCTTGTTCGAAGAGTCGAGATAACGGACGAAGAATAACACAGCCGTCTGCCTTGCGCTACGTGCACGTTTACCAACAATGAAATGACACTAATGTAGGGTCGGAATAGTTTCTTTCACGGCTAACCTGTATCACAAGATATCACGCAACATAATGAGCCGCGATTATCAGACATGTATTTTGTTGCAGAGTTCTAATATTTGATATGTTGGCCTGTGATACGTGATTAACAACTGAACGAAAAGAACACCAACTTATTCACGGCGAGTCCCGCTTGGTCGTTTATCTCCGCCTA
Organism: Entacmaea quadricolor; assembly: GCA_024752375.1. Classification (NCBI taxonomy): domain Eukaryota; kingdom Metazoa; phylum Cnidaria; class Anthozoa; order Actiniaria; family Actiniidae; genus Entacmaea; species Entacmaea quadricolor. The sequence goes on from JANTNT010234038.1 coordinate 14,165, forward strand.
CCAGCACTTCGATCTTCTTTTCCCTAAGTTGTTTTGGCATTGACTAACGATTAATTTCTTATTGCAGGGAAATGTCTAACGACGCTCGGAATGGCAAGCTGCTAACTACAGATAAGCCAGGCTCCATGCACGACGCAAAGAAATGCGTTACGGCTGACTTTGCTCAATGCTTATCTCAGGGCATACCGGTGAACGTGAAACTCGAAGTCGACGAAGCAACATTAATGGGAGTTACACATGCAGACTCAGTAAATGATTTCAACCAAGGACTACAAGACACAAACATGCTAACCACCCTTACGAATTCGTTAGTGGGACTTTGAGAAGTCTGGTTAGATCTCAATCTTATTGTATTATTGTTCAATCTTCCCCTCATTCACTCTCACCACAAGACCAAGTCCAGTTTAACCAAGAGAGACGGTTATCGCCAGGGCTTTCAAAACACAAATAACAGTTGCGATTTAACTCAAATCGAAAATGTCACATCGACTTGTAACATTGAGCCCATTCACACACACAAAAACATTAACAGTTCTAACGTGTAACGTAGAAAATACAAAATCGCCGATAAAGTGTGTCATTTTCACGCGAATCCAATCAAGAGGACTGTAAAGAAAACACTATTTCCGCTCCAACAAGAGCAGGGACATACTCAAACCCGTGTTATTCACATAGGTTTCGTATACTTTTTTAAGAAAAAACCGACAACCAATCTCTTTTCTCTTTTCATTTTCATACCTCCATTTGACTAGTCGAGCCTAGTACACATTAACAGAAAGGAATCAACTTTCAAATGTCATTTACATTGTCCCGAATCATGAGCCAATAGTCAATGTTTTGCTAGTCGGTCGAGTGTTGCCAAGTATTATCGTGTATACCTTCGTAATGGTAAACTCAACAGTATGTACTCTTCAGATATTCAATACTGATTGTACAAATTATATATATATACATATATTATACATATTAGTTGTACAAGGTAATATTCTTTATAACAAGCTGCGTTGATTCAAGTAAAAGACTTTTATTTAGGAAAACCCTAAGTTTTTTGTAGATTAACAGCTTCCTTTAAGTCAAGAAACCATAGATCTTTCCGCCAAAACCGATGAATCAACTCTCGGAGAATCTCATTTTACATTCGACCCCGTTCTCATATATCTCATGTCATTAACACGATGGAAATCAAAAACCCAAAAACGATCGACCCGCATCATTTGGAATGCGATAGATGGAGAGATTCGCGGCGAAGAGTTTGTTCTATGCCGAACACGAACGAGAGACCCGATTTTGCTCGGCACAAAACGTCTTCATTGTTGGTTGGGTGACTCATTCATCGCGGTAAGATATTTGTAGAACCAATAATAATTGCCTTAGTGTATATATTAGTGAAGTGTTGTTCTTATGATAAAGTGGTGACGAACAACTCATGAATTTGAAAATCTGAGTTAATAAGGAAGAATTTTCGAGTTTTCCAAACACGAATTCTTATCAAGCCAACCGCGCTCCTGCCGCGACTTTGGGAAACAATTTATTCAGCAGTATCTTCATTTGGGACGTTTATCTGCGTTTCTCGGTTTGGGTGTCTAGGAAATTAAGGCCAAGAAATGAACAGCTATTGCTTTACTTTCTAAACAATGACTCTCCATATAGAATAATGACTTAGTGATTTCCATTGTAAAGTCAACGTACATATAATAACAAGGAAAGTGCGTAGCACCCTTGAGAGTCTCAGGGCCGTATTCAATTTCGTGATTTGGGATGGGCGGGTTCTGAGAAGCAAAGGTTTATCGATCGTTCGAATCATAGGCGCTGACAGATTCTGGCACTTTCGGCAGACGTACCTAGTAGGGGCTCCAAGAAGGCCGGATTGATGCACGCTTGAAGAGCTTCGTTTTACAACGACTATTTATCTAAGACATTTTCAAACAAAAGTACAGTAATTCACATGTATCGAGCTGCTTTGTCTAATGGACATGCCTTTTTAAATAAAGCAATTAAGTTACAAAAGGTCCTTTATGCCGAGTGAATGGCATTTATCAGCATAGCACATGTCAAATAACACATGTTAACAACAGAAACTATAGTCAATGCCCATGCACGCGACGTACAACAACCAGCACAATTAAGAGCTTGAGCGTAAACACTGCTTACACAGTTGTTCTCTTTCTGTAGGCTTAGCAGTAAGACTGATCAATATCGAGCTTGTGTTATTACACGCCAAAAAATACACAAACTACTAAAAACCGAAAACACAATTGAATGCCCCGCGACAATCAGCTTAAACGTTTTGTATGATTACTTCTTGATGCGATTTACACTACTTTTATCAAAAACCAACTGCAAAGTCAAACTGTGAACGTCTTTATTTCCTTGTTCAAATGCTCTTGATTACAATGGAGGAAGGCTGGGTGAATTAAAACTTTTAACCAGTCATATTTTGTGTATCTTATGTGTGATAATAGCGGAAACTTAACTGAGCCCCATGATCAATTTTGTAATCTGAGTATCCCTTCATTATATGAAGCACAAACAAATGTCAGAAGGAGATAAGAAACAAGCGCTTCTCGATGGACGTTTAAGGCTTTTATTTTAATGACAAGAATAACAGGATAGGTCGCTTCCTACTTCGTCTACCCTTTCCTTTCATCTCATCCTTTCGATAAGGACTCAGTTCAATTTTGGAACTGTAATGAGCCGTTTACTGTATAAACTTTTTTGTTAAATCCGTAGACAAGATCATGGATTGTTGAACTTTGTTTCTTTTGTTGAGTTTAACGCCTGCGCAATAGGCAAACTGACTTGTCAGTGTCGACCAGTGAATGCGCAAACTGATTTCTTTTTATCATGCAACAAGAAATTCCAAAAACTCAAAGTGTTATACAATCAAAGTAGCTAGGTTTTCATTTTCTGATTCCCGCCAAACGATCAAAACCAATTAAGCTTATGTCAAGTTTGTTGGCAAATAAACAAATGTTGGCATGAATAAACATGACATGTAAAGCCAACTATTTCCATCAAACTTCTATTAGTATTAAGAATATTGACATTTATTTCACGACATGAAAATCCCACGTAGGAATTAGAATAGCTATTGAATGCCTTAAAGACTCGGCTTGGGAGTTAAAATGAAAATGGTTTGCTATAAAGAAGCTTATTAATGTCGGCTGCAAAATCTTGCTTGCGAACACAAAGAGCCGGACGTATCATCTGTATTTTACTATCCTTTCATTCACATTTTATTTTTACCTTTATCTTTCTTTTAATAAATTGCTAATTTAGTAGTTCTTGAGATTACTGTGAATAAAGTTCTTCTCAAGAGATTTTTATGTTATTTTACTTCATATAGGCGTTACCAAAGGAACAAAATATTTCCTAGTTTTATTTTCGACTTCCCCCCCGAGAAACCGTTTCGATTTCTAGACAATTAATGACTGTCAAACGCATTTAAAAATTCACATCAATTTTAGCTTGGATAACTTCCCATATTTTCTTCTAAGCTTTGATAATTCTAACAGTCATGCATATGTAATATGCCATCCATAAACATCAAAAAACTGAGTGACATGAAAAGAACGCTGTTAATTTTAGACCAAAACAGTTCCACATGGAAGAAGATAAACAAACTTCTAAGCTAAAATATCCGTTTATTTATACGTTTTAAACCAAAATAGTCTCGTTTAGTCTTTGAATGCCGTTTTTGTCAGAATTATCAGTTGCTTGGCCGTGAAACGGCGACATGTACGTGAAGGGGCGCTTGAGAAGGTAGATGGTTGCCATAGTAACAAAATGTGGGAGATAAAATTACTTGAAGTTAATAGATCGTCATTAGATGGTAACAGAACACATCTCTTAGAGTTTTAGTAGGTTTAGCTAAATGAGATTTTGAAAGCCTTTAAATCAAGAACTCATATTAAAGAGTGTCAAGAAGAGACTTGAGGTCTGAGTTTTTGTTTGTTCTACAGAAATCTATCGATAAATTAAGAAAAACATGATTGTGAAAAATTTAGTTAACGACCGATTTAGATCAGCGTTCGTTGGTTATCGTTTGTGGTATATACTTGTGTTGGTTATTAGTTAATGATGGGCATATATCTATTAAAACGCGACCAGAATTACGAAAACACAGGCGGTGTAATCCAATGCAAGTTTACACGTTTCACTTGAAGATTTGTGACAAGGACCACACGGTCTTTGGCAACGGTCCCAGCCATCAAGACCCTACAGACAGCTCGTCATTACTGTCTCCAAAACAAGAAAGAGAAACTCGATGGAGTGTTAATTTCGCCCACTCCAATCACAGAATTATCAAAGTGAAAGAAAGGAAGAAAAGAGGCTTAAATACCTAAGGTTTCCTATTATTTGATCTTAAACAAGTATTTTTATTGTATCTTTAAAATCTGGCTGTAGAAAGGCTGATTATATTTTATTTTATAATTCGCCGTGGAAATTAAAATTACCTAAAGCGTCATGGCGGACGGTAATTGAGCAGTTCCATTTCTATATATAAACAGGTTCTTTTTATAGCTTCGACATTTTTTGGAACAATTGTCATGATTTTGTATTCGTAAGTTCGATTGTTTCTTTGTTTGATATTAACATCTGATTAGCTTAGCATATTTTTCTTTGCACTTTGTGACTTTGTTATCAAATTGATTGCTTCTCTGCGACAGCGTTTAATCAGACATGAAACATAAATTAAATCTAGCTGAATGAAACTCATTATTAAAACTAAACGTAGACGTTTTAAGACCAGGATTTAATGTCACTGATAACCTGGCGTATTTTTCCAGATTTCTAACTAGTTTGAATCAGTGATTAATAAAAACAATAACAAAATCGTGATCTGAAGAGGCCAAAATCTTTATAAACCACCAAGAAAACATCTGTAAAATTAAATCATTTTTTAAAAGAAATGTTGACTGTAACAAGTTTTAATCTTCGTCCTGGCTTGTCAACAAAAGTTTAAGATCAATGAAGTTCTTGCTTATGGTTGGTAGGGATAACATGGTTTCTTAGTAAATGCTATGCTAAGGGAGCATTCATTTTTTAGAAGGGGGAGGGGGCCGGAGGAATCATTCCGGGTATTAAATAAAACATTTGTGACCCCCACCAAAACGTTAAGTGAAAAAGTCATGACCCATCCCCTACATGGCAACACCCCCTTTTCAATAAGAAAAAAAATAATAACCCTCCTTTTTGCTACCAAAAATTTGGTGACCCTCCCCTGGATTCCTCCGGCCCCTTCCTCCTTCTAAAAAATGATTGCTCCTTTTTTTTTTTTTTTTTTTTTTTTTTTTTTTTTTTTTTTTTTGATTATTGAGAAACGGATTCATTTTTTTTTATTATTATTATCATTTGTTTATTTATTTTCTTCTGCGTTCAAAGTTCAAAACTCAAAACTTGAGGGCAAAGAATGTTACTTGGCTAAAAGCGATGGAAAACGAAAACGGATTTGAAGGAAATCAAACTCAATAACAAAAGATGTCTAAACATCTCGTAAGATAAAGTGGTAAAGCATCTTTCTTTCATTATCTTATTTTCTTCACTTTTTTCTTTCTCAATATTTTTCGTCTTTTCTTTCTACTTAGCTTCCTCTCCTAGATGAGTTCAAACATTTTCGACCTGTATAAAGTTCATTTGTAAAGCCATTAGACAAGCTCCTACTGTCTCCTTTCATTTCTTTTACGCGTCTTTTGCTTTCTAGTGATCAAATTGCACCATAAAACATTATAAGGTAAAGTCGATATCTGATTGGCATCAAAACACAACCTTACAACAACTCATTCTTAAAGCCTGTCAATATGTCTTAATAACCTGATACATCTCTAGAGTTTCACTTGGTAAGCCTATATGCTTTCTTTTAAATTCGATACAATAAAAATACTGTATATGTGGACGTACAGTACTGACGGCTACAAATAACAGCTATATCCACTACGTTGCAATTAGCTCAATCTTCGATCTAAGGAATACAGAAAGATCGTGAACAAAATTTATTGGCTTCCTGTACTTAAGGTAATGTGGTCATCGATTTTATCTCTGGAATCAGTTACATTATAGAAATATAATTAAAAAAGTGATTTAGATTGTGAAATTGTGTACGATTTCATTTCAGTTTGTCTTAAAAGCTCCAAATGAATGGCTGTTAAGCCTTTGATGCATATTAGGAAGCCAAAGCGATGTCTTTGATCACAGATTAAAAGGAAAAAATCGCTTTTTTATACAGAATTTTATCGCCATTAAAAAGGGGTTATTGAAAAAAATGCGGAAATTACCCAAGAATTTCACATCAAATACTGAACTTGGTGTTAACTTCGTGTGAAATCACTTGATATTAAATTTAAAAAATTGTAGATATTGGGAAGCAATGTTAAGAGGGTGAAGGTCATTTCCTAAATTACTTTGCATCCCATTGCATCAAGGAAGATGATATCTTTCCCTGAAAACACGTCTGGATGCGTCCCTTTCTCGCCTTAAACCAAATTGAATAGAATTTCAAACATGGAAGTGATATTCTTAAGTGAGCTGGCCTGTGTGTTCTCGGATGGACTGTATCTTTGTAGATTTCTGTTTCAGGAGATAATTGATTGACTCTGAAATGGACCCTCACCATTGAATCAAAACACGTACTTACAAGTATCGCATAAAGCAATCACACAAAGATCATATCGTGTGTTTTCGCGCCAAAAAGTGAAATGAAGAATGAAATCTAATGCAAAACGAGACGACGGTAATGTTTCAATGCTTCAACACATCTGTAGTGCTTAAATGTGCTCGCCATCTGGCTCTATATCAGTATCCAATGCGTATAACAACACCAGATGCAAGTTCCTTTGTCTTTTTTTCTGCAAAGTTCAAATGTTTCATCGTGCATCTGGTTCACAAGGAAAGTCGCTGAGCAAACTCTGTAAAATTAACTTCAATTTCGCATTGTCACAGTTCGGTTTTTATTGTCTTAAAGTATTAGATTGGAATAGAGATTTTTTTAAAGAAGAGTCTTTGATACAATTCTTGTGGTTTTTCCAACACGAGTCGATGCTTGGGACGCTCGCATAGTGAACAGCTGTTCGATGTATTGCAAATGGCAATCTGCTCCTCAATTACTAGTAATCCTCAACTACTGTCTGCAACTGTTTTACCCCCTTTCTTTTGTTTAAGAACTCATTCAAGCAAAACAAAGCAAAAGCACACTTCTGCCTCTGATGATGTGGCATGTTACTTCGCGAAGCTTCTATGCAAATTCGTGGCTAAATATTTTTTTGTATTATGTTTTCCCATATTGCATAATTCTACTGAGAACTTCTACTTTGTCGGGATATATTCAATGCAGTCACGTGTAAGTTTTTTTTACTCTCCTGAATTTGTGAATTGTTAGAAATAAGGATTATCTTGGATCAGGTTTTTATTGCAAGATTGTCGTTGTAAGTGCATGTCACCACTTTTTTAAACATTTTTGTTTTTGCAGTTTGTAATTTTTAACTCTTGGATATGTGAAGCATTATTTTAAATAACTAGTTTTTTTAAATAACTGTCAAACAGAAAAATTGAAAGAGGAAATTGAGCGATAGACGAAAGTGGTTATAAAAAGGGCATACGGTAACCACTCACGCAGCTATTTATGCTAAATGACAACAATGAGTTCATCGGATTTATGTAAAACGTGGTCATGATGGGTTTTCACTTCCAAGCCAAGGTGAACAGAGCACAATGAGTCATTTTGCTTATTCATACTTAGCTCTGTTTACTCGAGTAATCTTGTACACAAAGCTATGGGATTGTGAAAACTAATTAGCGAAAACAATACTTTCCTGTTTCTGAAAGAGAATACTCGAAATTTTTTGTATGCCTGACAAAAACAAAAATATTTCATGTTTGTACATTCTTGAAGAAACTTGACTTTTATTTTTGTACAAAAAGTACGATTCAATTGAAAATATATATGAAGCAAAAGCCAAGACTGCCTTGTAAACCCATTCTTAATTTCTTCCGACACAGTTTCACATTAAGTTAATCAAAGGAATGCTGACATTGTTTTGTTTTGTACAATAGAGGTAAAATCACTGAAAGAGTTTTATCTTGATCCACATAATCTCTAGAAGACATTTGATAGCTAATTCCCACATTGTGTGGCTTAGTATAACAAATAAAGTCGTCCTATGCAAGCTCACAGAGACTAGCCCCTGTTTATAATAACGTTTAGTGAATACTTTAGCTGTAAATGCTGGACATTTCGCTTAATGATAACTGCTTGAAGGACAGTATATCACTATAAGAGAGTTAATAGCTTCCTTAAGACAACACGAAAGGCATAGTTGGTATATTTCTACCTTTATTTCAGCGATGTTTTATGTTGAGGCACTACGACTTCGGACGCGCTGCTCCGTGAGAAAGCGTCTCTGGTCTGTCGTAGAATACCGATAATCGCCTTCCTGTAAATTCTTTCATGCCATAAATGCCCAACCGCAGCCTATTGCAATCTCATAGAGAACAGATAATGTTGAATAATTTCCCTTTATTGCTATTATACTCAACGCGTCTAAACATAGCCGTGTTTGTTCTATAAATAAACTTGGTATTCCAAGTTAAATGCTAAAAACAGAGACCCGAAACTAAAGTTCAGACAAAGTTAAGTCTAGTATTGAAATGATTAAGAGCTTCTGTTGACTTTATCTCGAAAACTCATTACTCTGATAAAATGTCGTCCTCAAAACTATAACGAATTTTCTTCCAGGGAGTTAAGAATCTTTAATAATCCGTTAGGCTTTCAAAAGGGAATTAAATCTTGTAGTCAAGTTTAAAGTAAAAAAAAAATTGAGGTATCAGAAAAATATTTCAGTCGGTCAAAAAAAAAAAAAAAAAAAAGAAAAGAAAAGAAAGTAAGGTATTTATACAAAAACGAAAACAACAAACAAGCAAGCCAAAAAGGAGAAGTTTTAATAAATTTAACGAACCCTGAAACAACTCAGGTCGGCTGGTAGGTTGTACGCATGCTCGATATAAGAATTCATGGTAGAGAGTTTCGCTTCTCGGAAGACTTCGTATCTTCTACTCTTACAAGTACTAAAATATTATTTTAAAAAATCTTTCATGTCTATTAAGACCGTTTAAAGGTTTATGGGCAGTGTTTGAGATGTGGGAAATTTGAACTCCGGCCATTCTCGAATGACGAAATTGGAAGGATTTATTTCTTGAATCTCTCTAGATTTTATTGTTTCAGACGATAATGACACTCGGTTTTGAAAGGAATCGCACAGATTTAACCTGTTGTAGTCTTTTCTCGAACACTTCAAGGCAGTGGCGTAGCGAGAGGGAGGTAAGGAGGGCGACCGCCCCTCTAAAATTTTGGCAATTTTAATAAATGTACAGGGAAAAAAATTAAAATATAAGATTTTAAAAGTTTTTTATTGTGTATCCCCAAAAATTTCTTGAGTGCCCCCCTGATCCTGGGTTTTCGCTACGCTTTTGGCGGTCGTCTTTCTATGCCGTATAGCCTCATGTTATAAGTTTTGTTCAACACCACAGAATGAGTTTTCTCGGCGTAGGCAGACCGCAAAGTTCAATCACTTACGAAATATTGGAATATTGCACGCATTTTATTTTAATGTTGATATTGAGCTACCGGATACAGTTTTAATAGTGCCGACGTATCGAGAGGTAAGGGTCCTATACTATTCAATCTGTAAGGTGGATTGAATTACCAATAAAACAAACGATACTACTCGAAGTAAGAAGAGACAACTAAAATGTATGTCTGTTTTTGCAAAATAAACCACGTTCTTCATGACTTTATAAAGCACTGAAAGGGGTACCATCTTCAAGTTACGAAAAACTGATTAATCAAAGGCCATTGTCACAAACGTTCAAACTAACCAGAAAAGAGCGTTAAGCATTACTCCTGCGCATTAAAAAATACATCAGATATTTCTTAACAACTATGTTATTTCAGTGAGCCATAAAAAGCTCAAATATTCAAAAAACATGTGGAAGGTATTTTAATTTATTTTTACAAATGCTGAAGATTTTAAAAATAGGCTGATGTTTTAAAAATCATAAGCTGTATTTACAGGTCTTTTGTACTTAAAATTCTTTTGTCGCGTTTTAAGCAATTTTATTCAGTAATGCCTTGTTCCCATCCAGCAATCAGGCTTTGCTTGGCCATTACCACTGAAACATTTGTCAAGACTCATTCATTTATACAGACAATTCCCTTAAAATAAAGTACATTGAATTGAAGTTTTGTTGTAAGGTCATCAATTCGCTGAAAGTGATGGCTTTAATAAGCGAGAAAAGAATTCATAAAATCTCTTCTTTTAAGGCTAGTAAACCGCTGAAAAAATACGAGTGTTTTTCAAAGTTCAAGTCGAATTGGCGTTTAAATCAATTTTTGCATGTTTTAGAAACCTGCTTTTGATACATCAACAGTGATTTATTGGTGTAAAAGCCTTGGTGTTTTCAGGAAACATCATTGTAAGAGCTGCACCGGCCACGCTAATGGACTCCTGGGAAAAGAACAATGTTTTCGACGTTTAGTAAATATCCAGCAATTAAGAAATCGAAAGAAAAACATTGTTATAATGTACGCAAAGAGTTAGTATTGTGTTATTAGGATAATATCGGTACTTCTAGCGTTATTTGATACCGATATGGAGTTTACAAAGAGAAAAACAATACCTAAAACAAGCTTAGCCTACAGGGATACTGGCTGGGGATTTAAAGATCATTTAGGTTCATCCGTTTAAATAAAAAGAAAAGATTACGGGAGTACTTCAAATAAGCATTTTACTTTGAAAATGAAAATTTTAAAAGCAATATAACGATATTATAAACGTTTTCCAGGCGTTCAATGTATCAAGTTTTGGTCTGATGAAATAAGAGTCGGAAAGGCGGGTGTGTCGTGTAGATGGTAAAAGACATACTAATTATGCAAGCTTTGTTTGTGTCAGTTATTCTTTTAGAATTCGACGGATGTGCAAATGATCATCTATGCGTGAGCCAAGCTGTACTTTATAATAAAAAACAAAATGTCGTTACTGATTTTGTTATATGTTTCTAGAGTGAGCTAATACAAAGGGTGTTGTATCAGTACAGACATGAGTGGGTCTCAAAAGAAATATAGACATCATTATGTGAACACAAGACGACTGAAAAACTAAAGGACGTTAAAGTTAAAGAACACCGCCCTGTAACGCGTGGCTTTTATCGCGATTCGCGCTCTTTGTTTCGACCGTCTGGATGACTCGTCTGGTCGTGTAATACACTTGTATTGCGGGCCATTGATGAACACCGTACGGTTAACCAAAACAAGGACATTCTTAAAGAATGTGTTCAGATGTACTGCTGTATCAGAAGGTTTTGTTTAACATTTGAGCATAACGATTTTTCGTTTGTCCATAAGTCAAGCCAGGGGCGGCGGAGCATTTTGAAACGTGACATGCATTTTACTGAAAATCTTTAGAGCCTAAACTATTCAAGCAGAGAAGAAAAAGGACGATACCTATACCGAAGAT
>JANTNT010234039.1:0-14587 GCA_024752375.1 Entacmaea quadricolor
TTTATTATTATTATATTATTATTATTATTATTATTATTATTATTATTATTATTATTATTATTATTATTATTAAATTCCCTTCGTTGATGAAATAAAATGTCGAGAACGACTGAGAAAAACAACAGTTTTCCGTCAACTATTTGATATCTAGCCATACTGCCCTTCAATATGGATTCGAAACTTTTCAAAAAATGTAAACAAGATTATGATCCTGGGATTGATTTATTTTTCTTTGAGCCAAATGTGCAAAAACGCGGCTTTATCTGGAACTTATACAAGCCGGATTCCAAAGAACACATGGTTGGTTAGCCAATTTAATTTATGGGATTTTCTTATAAAGAAAGACATTGAATCATTAATTGAAATCTCTAAATTTTTCAAATTTATTTTTAAAGAACAACAAGTGGGTTTGTAGACGAACTTTTTATTAACTGGACGCCATCTTGAATATACATGCTCAGGAGTCTAGTTCTTAGTCTCTCACAATAATCTACACAGGGATACTATAACATCCCTCTCTGTAATACAAAAACTTTAATAACTATAAACATAAACGTTCATAATGTTTCTTGTTTGTGAAATCATTTTACTAGTCCTTGTATCTTGAAGGGACCCTTGTTGTCCGTCCTGACCTCGTCACTTGACTTCTTAACTGAAATGATCCTTGTTCCACGGGTTCATACGAGTTATCATCAGTATGGTTTGGGGCTCCATTGGAAGGCTTAGTTCCTTATCTGAACCAGGCTTGTCTGTTTGCATGGTAGCATTTGAGCTTGTCTCAGGTGGAGTGTTCAGTGCAAGATTGTGATCACTTTCTTGAGTTGACTTGTCGTCTTGTCTTGGGCGCAAGTGTTGTCTGGTTATTGTGTAAATTTTATTGTTCATCTCTACTGCATATGTTCTTGTTTCTTTTTCTGGGTCACGGCGGTTAATTATCTTTCCATATTACCAGATCTTCTTTAGGGTGTTTTGAACATAAACAGATTGTGAGTTGGATAAAACTTTTTTATCTCTACCTGCTTTCTGGTTGTAAATCTTTGCTTGTGTTACTTGTCTCTCTTCGTTTCGTTGTTGATGAGCCTAAGCTTGAGGATGTTTCGATTTCAGACTAGCATTACTGCTTGGCAGTAGTGTTTGGGTTTGCTTCCTGTTAGGAGCTCGTACGGTGAAGGTAAGTAGTCATTAATGGATGTCATCCTGTGCATCCAAAGAGCCGTGTATGGGCACTGTTTGCTTTCTTGAGTTTTACATTTGTCTACACTCTTCTCTGCAAGACTGTTGTTTTGATGATGGTAAGGCGAGCTGAATATCAAAGTGATACCACATTGCTGGCAGCTTTCCTTGAAGCTTTCGCTGACAAACTGGCTTCCAAAGTCAGTCAGTATTGTAGTTGGAATTCGATTCTCTGGTAGGATGCTCGTGAATTTGGTCGAGACAGTGCTTGACTTCGTGTCGTCTAGTGACCTAAAAACTGGGAATCTAGAATAATAGTCCACAACCATGAGGTACTTTGACTTTTGAAGTGGAAAATATCTGCTCCTATTTTATCCCAGGGTCTTGTTGGTAGCTCCGGCTGCATTAATGGTAACTTTGCTTGGGCAGGTTGGTGCTTGTTACACACTGCACAGGTCTTCACCGTGTCGCGGATGTCGATAGTCATTCCGGGCCCAAAAAACCTGACTGTCTCGCTAGAATTAGACATTTGGTCTCGCCTTGATGGTCCACATGAATACAGTCTTGAACTTGCTTGTGTAGGGACTCAGGGATCAGCACTCTATCTCCCTTTAGTATTAAGCCATTTTCTAGGATAATTCACATCGATAGTTCCAGTATTCCCATAATTCTTCAGGTCATTGTTTTCTTTACGTTGGCCATCCTTGATATATAGTAGTCTTCAATAGGCACATTATAGGGTCACGTGCAGCAGCGTTCCTGACTGACTCCATGCCAATAGGACATGATTTGACTGTTATAAAGTCGATGTTGCACGTATGGAAAAGAAAGCTCAGACTGCTGTGTCCCAATATTTTTGTTTCCAATGCAGACACGTAACAGTGCATCCGCAATCGGGATGGATTTCCTTGCTTGTACTTGACTTCAATGTCAAACTTTAAACATCTACGTATTAGCCTCTGTAGTCTCGCAAGAACTTCAGCGACATTCTTTTTGAATACCTGCTCAAGTGAGAAGTGGTTAGTTTCGACGAAGCCATGTCTTCCCAGTAAGTAGTATTCAACTTTCTCCAGACCAAAAGTCACTGCTAAACATTCGTGTCCAATTTTGGAGTACCTCGATTCGGTGTCATTGAGTGATCGAGATGCCATGGCAAAAATCTCATTTCCGTTCTGATCCATCCGCCTTAACCACGCGCCCAGTCCTTTCAGGCTGGCATCACATTGCACGATGGAAACTGTCTTGAGATTAGGGCCTTAGTAAGACAAGACTTGTGCTGAACATAATTCTTTCTTAATGTTCTCAAGAGCAATTTGATGATAATGCTCTCATTTGAAGTGGGTGTTTTTCTTCGTGAGCTCTCGGAGAGGGGTTGCTGGAGAGGCGGTTAGGGTATGTGATAATTCCAAGCAGGGACATAATCTCTTTGGAGCTAGTAGGCTCTGAGATGTTATTGATTGTTTCAAGCTTGTCAGAAGCAGTTAGAATCCCTTCTGAGCTCAATGTGTATCCAAAAACGTTGACCTTGGGCTGTTTGAACTGCAACTTCTGAGAGTCGAGGCTCTCATTAACTCTGCTAGCATCAAGCATTCTGGCAAATGCTTGGTCATGCTTCTGTTGTGTAGCACCATAAATGATGATATCATCTTCAATATTGGTAACATTGCCTATGTCCTTGTAGATTTCATCCAGCTTCCGTTGGATAACCCCAACGGAACCCCAAAGGGTAGGCGTTTAAGTCGGTAACGCCCAAAGGGTGTATTAAAGGTACACAGCATACTTGATTCATGATCGAACTCGACATGCCAATATCCTTTTCTGGTATCAGCAACTGAGAAGAGTTTCTCGCCGTGTAGGTGTGGAAGGAGTTCCTCGATTGTTCTTGTATAGTAATGCTCACGCTTAATGTTCTCATTTAAGTCCTTTGGGTCTAAACATAGCCGTGCCTTCGTTTTTCCATCCTCTGTTTCTGTTATGTTGCATACGATATAATAAACCCAGTCGGGTGGCTCTTGTTATAATATCATCTTTGATAATCTTGTCTAGTTCATCTTTAAATAGTGGCATGATATGGACCGGCACAGTCCTCGGTGGATGAATAACTGGTGTCGGCTTGTCTACAAGCTTTATGTGGTATTTTTTCTCCTGTGAACCGTCCAACCTCGTCGAAGCAGTCCTTATACTCTTCTAGCACCTCATACGTAGTCAAGGATCCAAGCAGTGCAGTCTGTTGAACTTCAGAACAAGCATCATTGGTCGTAAGCTCCTTTATATTGACTGCTACTATTCCAAGTTCTTGTGCTTGTTGACATCCAATCATAGAAGGGTGTCGAGGAGCATTCTTTATGTTGAACTTGGTTGTGATGAATTTGTCTTTAAACGCAACATTGAGCTCTACATTTCCTAGATTTTGGATTATGCTCCCTCCATATCCTTTAAGTTTACTTTGACTTGGTTGGATGTGCAGTGCTTGTAGGTCCTCTGTAGTTAGTATGCAGGTGTCAGCACCTTCATTCTCATTTTTCGCTTGTCGTTGACTCTTATAGTAATATAAAGCTTATCAGTGCAGTTGTTGACCGTGTTGTTTGAAAATTCAGAAGTGATTGACCCTATCGCTACTGTAATTTAATCAGAGTCACCATATCTACTGTCATCGTGATCATAATCATGATCACTGTCACTCGATGACTGTTCAGTACTGGTTTCTTCGTCTTGTAAATAGATGTCTTCTCCTTGTAGTCTGGACTTTGGATAATCTCATTAACTTGCTTTAGCCATCGTTTCATACACACCTTTATAAAATGGCCTTCTTTCCACATTGTCGACATTTTACATAGAGTAGATTTCGTATGACTGTGAAAAAGTACGTCTTGAACGTGCCGTGCCGTGACCGTGCCGTGAACATCACATTTTTATTGAGTTTCGCGAAGGTTTCTTGCGTGAACAAGTGTCAACACGGCCGTGCCGTGACACACTGACGTGTGAAAGCAATGCGATTGGATGAGAATTGGTGCGCGCACCTTGCGATTGGCTTGCAAAAGAAGCCGTTTGAGTGTTCGATGACATGACACGTTGACTTGGAATGTTTCGCCTTGTATGATTGGAGGAATCCGTGCCGTGACCGTGTCGCGTGCCGTGTTTTTTCACAGTCATACGAAATCCGCTCTACCTTGCCGGGCATGCATCTGCTTTGTCATGCTTGCTTCCACAACGGAAACATCCCCCCAAACTTAAACTTGTATTTTGGCTTATTGAAGTTTTGCTGTTTTGAATCTTTTGGCTGTTTAGCCTTGTATGACACCATATTAAAGAACAACAATTTGGTTTGTAGACGAACGTTTTATTAAATGGACGTCATCTTGAATATACATGCTCAGGAGTCTAGTACCCAGTCCCTTACATAATAATCTACACAGAAATACTATAATATTTATAATGAGGATCTAGGCATTCTTAAGACAGAGAACTGGTTGTTCGATTTATTGACAACAATGTATGATTTTGTAACTATTGCTGTATGCTTTACTTTTAGCTTATGTACAAGTTACATGTAATTTACAATTAAACTTGTCATATAAGATATCATTTATGTCTAAAAGCTATTCGAATTCTCAATTTTTCGAAATATTTTTTGAAAATCAACTAAGTATTAAAGAATGTTCAAGAATATTCAATAACACGAGAGCTGAAAGATTAAACTTTCACAAAGGCCTACTTTATTCCAATACTGATGTTGTTTACAATAGACCTCTTTACCTTCGTATGTAAATCGCCCATTACAAACCACGTGATGTAAACATGGTGTTCTCTGGGAAATCGTTTCTCTCAAACGTTTTCAGAAAGACAAGGAATAACTCCCCAAAGAATATCATGTTTACATCACGTGGTTTGTAATGGTCAGTTTACATAAGAAGGTAACTAGATCTGTTAGACTACATGCATGGTTCTATCCCATATGGGATTATATGTGTAAAAGATAAGTCTGTTCTAAAAGGCTTACATATTAGCTTATTAGGTTGTTTTATATTTGTAATTATTTTCAAACCAATAATCAGTTTAATCATTTCTGTCATAAAGTGAATGATATAAGAGAGGATGCCTGGAGTAAATGGGTCCAAAGGAAGGTAATTAGTTTTGATTAATGACAGTTTACATTACAAAAGATGAGGAATTTTGAAAAGGAAAACTCAGGCAAAATAGGCCACAGATATTCAATGTGCAATGTGATGTTATGTTTAATTTGGAGCATGTTTAAATGTTGTATATACTTTTACACATTTTGTATTGAGAAGCTATTTGTGGTTAGTTGTGATGCACAGGTTAATGTTGGAACATCATCATCCCCCAAGCATTTGATTGCCTTCAATTAGGGAGTGGGAAATAGGACTGTTAAACTTTCAATTAAAATGGAATGGTGCATTTTAGTGATATGATTGGTGAAATTGAATTCTTTTTTTAACCCTGAGATTGAGTTTTAACGCTTCACATTGGCTGATGAATAGTTAAATAATATGTATGTGTATAACATGTATGTGTCTTCATACAGTTTGAAAATAATGTACGCTAAAATACGCTATGACTATTACTGGTGCTAGTGAGCTTTATATTGCCTGTCAATCACAGGACTTTTATCCCTTTATGACAAATGCAAAATTTCTCTTAGCCGCCTTAACTTGCATTTATCTACAGCATCAAAATATCAGATGTTTTCGTAACCCGCCTTAACAAGCAGCATCAAAATTTCAGATTTTTTCTTAACCTACCTTAACTCGCCTTAACGTGCCCTAACCCAATGCGAGTTTTAAAAGGCGAGTTTAGATCCCAGAGTAGGCCTGTCTATGCATATTTCACCTCGGATTTTTATCCGCTAATGTAACACTAGTGTTTCATATACAAATATATAATACGCATACTAAATCGTTTAAAGAAACGAGAAAGGTAGCAGCGACGCACTTTTCTTTGAACAACTAGATATTTGAAAGAATCGCTATTCCACTAAAATGGCAACTAAAGACACTTTAAACCCGCATATTGCCAGTTTAAAGGGGGTATGTTGGTCGTATCGTCATGCACATATTTGTTACGAAAAATATTTTTTGTTTAACGTTTCCTGGAATTTAAACCTCGATTTTGATGTAATGGGCATCGGGAGCGTTTTATCCAAGATTTGATTGCCTAATAAGTACACTTGACATTTAATCACAATGTGATTACGTCGCATAGCTACATAGATTTTTATCGTTTAACCTAATCTGAAATTGCGAAATTTGGTTTACTAGTAGAAAAGTTTACAGTGGGAAGCTATAACAGTTTCGGACTGGGACTAACCTTCTCCCATGATGAGGACAAACAAAATCAGGATCAACAGAGACTTCATTTTCCTGTTAAGTTAAATAATATTAATCGCTATTTTAATGTTTAAAAAATAACAGCATCAATAGTTAATAAAGTAAAAATGGTGGACCGGTAAAAAGAAAAAAATTAATACAAAACAATACAAAACAAAACAAAAAAAGGTAAAACTGTACCAAAAAGAAAACGACCAAACTCTTTCTATATATTATACAATGTACAATGTACATTATATATTGTATGTGACGTATTTCCCAAAGGCTCACTATTTAATTGTATCGAACACTCTCGGAGGCATTGAACTCTTGTTCTTTTATTTAGCCCATGAGGGGCAAAGCGCACATAGTTCGGCGCTCCAAAAAGCTTCCCTTGTCAAAGGACTTAGTCTACATTGCTAAGCTCATTAATGCGCTCGATCACAATAAAATCGAAATCATTAAGAGAATGACTGAGCGCATTAAGGAGGCTCGATGGAATAATCTCGGCGCACGACCTATAAAATTCGAAGCGCAATCACGCCGACGCAAAAATTATTAGGGAAATAACCTTCCGAGGTTGTAACAGAAAGATAGAAATTTTGAATGATAAAGTTTTTGATGAAATATCGTTTCAATTACAGCCGCTATCAAGCGTTGGTGCTTTTGCTTTACTTCTAATTTTCTCCGTTTTTTGACCTAAGATTTTAAAACGCTCTTTATATGTTGGAGTAGAGGTAATTTGCTTAAGGTTCAGAAAATTGAAAGAAAATCTGTTAGAGCGTCTTCGAGAAATTTGACATTAAAGTTTTTAGACAAAAAAAGCAAAACATTTTTTAACCTTGTCCAAAAATAGTGTATTTGCTTATTTGGAGTTCCTTTTTTATCTTGATCTGTTCCTAAATTCTTTTATAGTAATGACTAAAAATTTAAAAGAAATCGAGGCATTTGATATTCCAAAAGATCAGGGTCAATTTAGTAGTATACAAATAAGAATACTACCCCAGTTAAGCCCCATTTTTTTTGGAGGGGAGAGGTGGTCTGATCGGAAGCAGGACCAGCCCCAACTTTTTAGAGGGGAGGGATGGTCACATCAGAGGGACCTAAAATATATATAAATTGTATAAATCATATGAATCATAGTCATAGGTTAAGATTAAGCTTTATTATGTTTAGAAACGCTTGTTTGGAGTAACGCTGTCGATAGCGCCAGCGTTAAGGTTAACATTGAATGCATTCAGCGGATGCTTGGATAGGGGAGGTTAGAGTTCGCATACTTTATGAAAAAGGCGCGATAAGAATAACGATAGCTTTGCTAGCTAACTAGAGGAAAGTATACCACTGATGGTACATTCCTCAAGAATTTTTGAAATACTATGACATCATCATAGATACGGGAACACGTATAAACAAATGGTTTGTCTACCATGTTATTCAATGAAATGCTTTGGTTCTTCATGATTTTAACAGTTGTACCTCTCATCTTTTTCACCGCTGTGTTACATTCACAATCGAATATATTTTCAAGAGCAAAATGGTGAGCAGCGTAGTTCAAACAGTACCCTGCGAAGACGAAATGGTGGATATGACTGTCCGTGATGAAGTGGAGATTGTTGCCCGAGCAAGACTACGCAAGGTTCTTGAATTTTTGTATGTGAAACTCTACCATAGAGAGATGATGAAGTGTCTGACTAAAGTTTGTGAAGGATGTGAGAAAAAATAGCCTAGCCAACATGATCATGATGATGACAAGCGATCGATACCTGTGAACATTGTATTTTCGAGATGAGTGCGATTGATTTGCACGTGATGCGAGCAATTTACAAATCTTGTTCAAATACAGATGCCTACAGAATGGGATGCTTTTGTGTACAATCTTCCCAGTGATGTGAGCAATTTACAAATCTTGTTCAAATACAGATGCCTACAGAATGGTATGCTTTTGTGTACAATCTTCCCAGTGATGTGAGCAATTTACAAATCTTGTTCAAATACAGATGTCTACAGAATGGGATGCTTTTGTGTACAATCTTCCCGGTATGCGTTCTACCGTGGCTGAAATGATTGCAAGTGATATGTTTTTCCCTGTCGTTGAGCAAGCAAAGACAGACTTTGTGAACAACATGTGTGATACAATGGAAAATGTTGATGCGTGGTCAACGGATGTATTTGGAAGGTTCGCTACCCTGATATAAACTACGTAAAGGAAGTACATCGGAAAGTTAATCAGTTGGATGTATAGTCTTGTCGGATGCAGACATGGGTTGTGGGTGCTTGAGTTCTATTGCCAACCTTAATCTTCAAAACCTTTTTCGTAAAGTCCGCTGTGTTCTCGCATGGGAAATGCAAACTGTTGGAGACGTTCGCGCACCACTGTTGCGCTTTGTCTCTGTGCGTGGCAAGATGGAGAAGTAATTACGATTGATTATAATAGACCTCAATATGTACCTTTAGCAACGAAAGAGTTTGAAACTGTAGAATTGCTTATATCAGACAACTTAGGAAGGAAAGTGCAATTTGAACGTGGACGCGTAGTGACCACAATAAGTTTCAGACTTTGCCAATCATCTTACTTTCTCTAACATGAAAAAAAAAAAAACAGCAGGGAGGTCACATGGTGGTGTTTCACGGTGGACGTTTTCTAAAAGGCTACGGACTTGGCTCCTTTTTCTCGATCGCTTACAAGAAAAGCCCTACCTCTATTACAAGAAGGTGCTAAATCTGTAGGTAAAGCAGCATTCAAGGCATGAATATTGCACAAAATACATTAGCTGGGAATAACTTGAAAGACTCTGCCAAGAACCGACTACAACAGACAGCACGAACCATGAAAGACGAAGCCTTGAACCACATTACATCTCAAATTTGATGCGGAAGATCAAAACAGAAGAGGAGTTTAAAGCGAAAGACTCCACAGAAAAAGCTCAGTTTGTCACAGACGGGCAAAGCTAAAAGAGCTAAGATCGTTCTTGCAGACAAAGATATTTTTGAGCGTTAACATGGCATTTGTACATCCTCATTCCACCTCATGTACAAAAAGTGAACTGGATCTGTTGACAGTACCACCAACCCAAGTAGCTATCGATAAAAGTCAGTGGATTGAATATCAACCGGTATCATCTCTTTCTTTTGCGGAACTCATAGAATTTCAAATCACCGAATCGGAAAATTACCTAGATTTAGCAAATACCATGACATTTATCAAATTAAAAAAGACCACGCTAATGGCAGTAACACCAGTCAACAATTTCCTTCAAAGCCTTTTCAAGCAAGCAGATCTGTTTCTCAACGGCATCCAGGTCACACAATCTACTGGTACCTATTGTTACAAAAGCATGCTAGAAACACTTTTGAACTATGGTTTCTCAACTAAAAAGTCTCATCTCACTGACAGACTTTATTACAAAGACACGGCTGGTGCCATGGATGAAACTGATTGTACTTCAACGGAAGCCAATTTGGAACTCAAAACACAATATCCTTTTACTCTGAAAAGTTATATTGTGGACTTATGGGGACCCCTACACTGTGACATGCTGTAAAGCGACCGCCTTCTTCTAAACCATGTTGCCGTCAAGTTAAACTCCAATAACCCAGCATTCGTTTTGCTGTCAACACTATATATCCCAGTCGGAGAACAGACTGCAAGACTTGTATCATACCCACATGCCCATCAATTAATAAAGGCGATCTTTTCAATGGACTTATACCTAAACGTGTGGTTTTGGCGATGGTCGATTCTACCGCGTTTAATGGGAGCTATACAAAAACCCTTACAATTTTCAATTGTATGCGGCGACGTCCATCAGTCTAACCAGTGATGGAAAACAGATCCCTTTCAGACCCATCACCTTGAAACTAGCTCGAGCAAGTGAAACGAATTTCATGGAAGCTTATAAGACTTTGCTTTCTGGAACTGGTAGACTGCTTGCAGATTCTATTTTGGCTTTTGATTTCATCCCCGATCTCTGCAGTTCTTCTGATCATTTGAACCAGAAACAGAAATGAAACGTTTCTCTAAAGATCCAGTTTAGCACCGGTCTACCCAATGCCGTCCACCTTATCGTTTACGGAGAGTTTGAATCAACCGTGGAGATTGACTCTGCACGTCACGTGACCTTCGACTACTCAGCATGAACGCCATACAGATAGAACAAGTGCTCAAGAAAGATCTTGTTACCGGTAGAAAATTTTGTGGAGTGTTTGCAGAAAACCTTCTTCCGTGTAAAGCTTGAAAACATTGGATTGCTTTTTATTTTATCAACCCAAATCGAGGAGAATGTTTTGATGGTTATGGACACCCATCGCAATTTTAAGTAAACTTTTGATAAACTTTCTCAAAAGGAACAGTAAAAACTTGTAAAAAGAAAGGACTGTTCTTTGACAGCTGTTTGCAGAAAATATTGTAAATTTTATTTATTGCACCGTGGACGCAGTGTAAGCATGAATTCAATTTAATATTTTACATCACCAGAACCGGTAACCGTGGCGCCTGCCGTCACCACAGGGAGCCCAGGCTTGGCTTTTGTGCCGTTATTTACAGTAAATATCACTCGGACGGAGTTTGGGAATCTCTCGAGTGACAGGAAAGACATAGAAAACAATTCGATCAAAAAACGGCTTTATTTGCAAAAAACTTCGAATTAAAAAGAAAGTTTATCAGCCACATAAATTTATTGTAAATAACGACGCAAAAGTCGAGCTTGGGCTTCCTGTGCTAATACAAAGGAATTTTAATCAGCCAAATACTAGTACATTATGGTTCTCCGTGGGGGAAATGAGTTAGAACTGGCCATCAAGCCTTGTATTCGCAATCTACTGTTTACAAGCTTCAAAATGATGGGTTATTCGCTGGATTTTGCTTTATACTTGCTTTCCAAAATATTATCATACGAAAGTTGGGTGTATGGCAGACGATCAAAGACTTTGAAAAGAACGATTCGAGGTCTTTTTATCGACTCAAAAAAAGTAAAATCTTTTTACAATCTGGGAGAGTAAATAGAGTGTCAATTAAACAATCATGTATCGAAGACCATCACCTGAGAATCAACTTTTTGATTTGTATAATTTTTCTTAACAAAAGGTTCCCTGATTTACATGAAAGAAGTTCCCTGATTTGACAACAAAATGGCACCTGGCCAAGACATTTTCTATAAATAAATCAACGAAAACTTAAATTCGAAAAAAAGTAAGGCGATTTTTACAAATCTAGCAGATATGTGACGTTAGATCATGTACTCGAGATTCGAGTCTGAGGCTCAACTTTTTAATCTACCTTCTGTGGAATTCACAATTTGAAAGGAAAATAAATTTTCCATACACTTTTACTAATCTGAAATTGATGGCCGGTGATTTTTAGGTAGACTGGTACGAGAGGTATTTTGAGAGGTATTTTCTGGCGATGATCTGTGCTTCGCGAGCCCCAGAATCTTCGCCAGTTTCAGGGTTTTCTTTCGCTTTAGTGGTGCTCACATTAAGTTAGGAATATTCGTCGTTTTGATTTAAATCCATCGTTGTATCAAAGGAATAACAGTCTTGCGAAATCATCATGTATGTGAAAGGTCGAGTTAAAGCGGATTGTTTTATATCTACCCACAGCTAGTATGTTTTGAATAACTTTTTGTTTGTCTCATATAACTAAGAAATTTGCATAACACAAAAGACCTAAAATAACCTCTCAAACAAAAGATATGATGAATCATGCTCGAAATCCCGTCCATTCTATCAGAAGATAATTATATAATAATTAAAAGTAGATGTGTACGTGCCGTTTCTATAGTTGTAATATATGGTATTTTCAGTCATTCAAGTGTCATTTAAGCCAACAAATTTTAAATTTCTTTAGAATCTATACCGGAAACGATTAATCAGAGAACCAATTATTCTTTAAGTCATCTAAAATATTTTTCACTCGATATGCAAGCCAACAAAAGACATGGCCACGGTTTCAAAGCTTTCTGTCATTTGTATATAAAACTGGTTTTTAATTACCATTATTTTTTATTTGAGTGAATATTCTTACCGTTTATAACAAAATCAAGTTATCAGAATAAATAAAACAGATATATTACCGCTTCTCTATAGTGATTGCTACCTGTGTATATATTTCTATTCAAACCTCAGCACTTCAAACCCATAAAGAAGCGCAAAAGGTAAATTACGAGCCTTGTAACGTACAACGACAGAAGAGGACTGCAACTTAGGCCTTTGTCCACGGTTTCTAGTTAAACTGGTATACTATCTTATACGATCAGAAGTTGTCAAAGGCCTCAGTGCAGTTTTCTTCTGTCGTTGTACGTTACAAGGCTCGTAATTTACCTATTGCGCTTCCTTATACGTCATTTTCAGCCTATCCCACATGGCTTAATTGGCTCTCTTCGTATACTACAAACCCATGTCGAACAGAAAAGGAAATTTAATATACACTGTAGTGTATGCTGTTGACCGTTTTGATAATGCATGCGAACTCTAATCTTCGTTCATTTGTCATTTGATTTCAATAACTCAAGCCCTACACCAAAATAAAATTTAATATATACGACCTACATGCTTTTTTATTCTGTTCGCGCCGCCTTGATAATATATGCGAACTCCAATCTTCCATTTCATTGTCACTTATGTCAGTAATACAAGCAACTGCCGAATACATTCAATGTTAATCGTCTCGCTGTTGCTTTTAACAGACCTTTCCCGCTTATATGTAAATTACCTATTTCAAACCACGTGATGTAAACATGATGTTCTTTTGGGAATTCAGACGATACCATTTTTACATCAGGTGGTTTGAAATGGGTAATTAACATGCAAGCAGAAAAGGTCTATAGGCGAATATTTGTTTACATTTTTACCGTGAAGGAGATGAATTTATGAAAACCTGATTTTTAAATCTTACATAGCATACCAACTTAAGTTATTTCTCAAAGTTTCAGGGCTTTTGAGTAAATATTTATGAAAATCTTGGCTTCTGAAAACCTTGGGGGCAAAATCGCTGAGGCCATACCTCCCTTGTAAAATTTTCCGATTTAGAATTGTATTACACGAGCAGTATCAAATGTATACTTTTCAATTTTTTCAGGAAAGGCTGTAATTGTACCAATATTGTAATATTCAGTGTTGGATATTTTGTAGCGGAGTTAAAAGCTAAAACACATATGCTAACGAGGTCAAAATGTAAACAAGGACCTTCCTAACATGCGTCTCCGAGCATAATAAAACTATGACTTATAATTTATATATTTTATATATATTTTAGGTCCCTCTGATATGACCACCTCTCTCCTCCAAAAGAGTTGGGGCTTGACTAGGCCAGTATTTCTATTTGCATACTACTCAATTTAGGTCAGTATGAGTCGCTATTTTGTTATGATACTTAGCATCTTCGTAGCTCTTAAACTGACTGATGGATTTTTTTAATTTTTTGCAACATTGACCACAATATGCCAAAGTTTCATCTTCATTGAATCATTATACTTTCAAATTTTGACATAAAGTGAGGGTAGTTCGAGGCTGGCTATTCGGCTTAGACTTATTCATTGCTTGGGTAACCTTTTAACTCATACGTGTAAATTCCTGTGTGATGCGTGAACCTGTCGATGCTTCATTGCTTTCGAATTATTTTTCCGAGCGATGTAAATAAAGCAACATCAATCACGCGGCTGTGCTATTGGCTGGACGCTTATTTTACATTATTTTTTGTTTCTCTTCGTGGTTGATTTATAATTTCGAAACTTAACTTTGAAGTCATTAGTGGTAGACCCTATATATTGTAAAGCGCATTTCTTGCATGTAATAAGGTAAATTACGTTCTTAGTGGTGCCCGAAATGCACTGTTTTATAGTATAATCTCTACCTGGGGTAGCACACGTATTCTCAGGTGCAAAATTAGTACACAGGCCACATGCATTTCCTAGAACGGAAAAATCCTTTGCCGTTGTCTGTGTTTCTGGTTATAATTTTCGAAGCTCTGGTCTTAGAAAGAATTTCTTTGAGATTTCTAGGTCCTTTAAAAGCTGGTATAATAATAATAATAATAATAATAATAATAATAATAATAATAATAATAATAATAATAATAATAATAATAATAA
>JANTNT010234150.1:1585-14582 GCA_024752375.1 Entacmaea quadricolor
TATTCTTTCATAGTTGATTTTAACACTTTCCTTTGGTTTTTAAAATTTTTTTAAAAAGTAATTTTCCTTTTTTTTTTTTTTTTTTTTTTTTTTTTGCTGTTCTGACCCCGTCGCACGACAATTATCCGAAGCGTTTAATTAAATTTAATTAACTTTAATGAATACTCCGTAATCTATACATGGTGCTTTTCGATGAACACGGTTATTATAAAATAGATTGTAATTTGGAACAATGTGAATAAAAAACGAGGATACTAAACAGATCTTTTGGACATAAGTCTTTCGTGGAATAAAAGAATCGTCCACAATTAATGGACACGACAGAGGATTTCAAAGTGACTTCGATTGTTCATTTCATATGATATGACATGCTGAAACGTTCGACACAAGCACGTTACGTGACTATATTGACGTCATAAGTGATGTAATGGACCAAAAATATCTTAGTCATATTAAAGTATAAAGCATCGTGACCCTTAAAGGGCAATTTAATTTAATACCGATTAAAACAAAACGAAAACAACCAAGGATGGATCGGCTATAGTCTTATACTGAAGAAGAAAAAGATTATTGGCCGGTTAAAGGTTTTTTCAAGGGAAAAGAAAAAGGGGAAGGCTAATGAACGGGTCCATCTGCTGTCTTTAGAGACGGAGTACGGCCCGAACCCCCCGCATTCAACTATGGATTTAGTAAACTATCGAAAAGAAATAAGAAAATAAGAAAAGTAATGAACAAATTCGATCTACGGAAATGCTTTTTGGGCTGGTGTGAGCATAAGAAAGGCGCCAGCTTGGTATCTTTTTACTCTGCTCAGAAGGAAACAGTTATTTAATCGGTATTGGCCAGCATGTCACGCGGGACCTACCACATATCGGCTGTTCAACTGAGCTAATACGTAAACAGCCTGTGCATTTGAAATTTGAAATAAATCTCCTTGAAATGATATCAATTTGTGCATTTCAATTACGAAACTAACAACTAACATTGTTCTTGGAATCTTGTAATCTGAATACGGGCACAAAATTGATATTGCGTATTCGAGTTACTCAATATATGAAAAAAAAATTGAGAATCACATTGCATGGTTTCGATTCGTCAGACAGCGGCTTCGAAAGCATTTATCCAGGCAAATCCTATTACTGAAGTAAATAAATCTTATTATGACAAATTCATGGTTCTACTTTGAATAATGCCTTTTCGACATTTGAGATTATTTAAAAGTCGTATGTAAAAAAAAAAGTCCCAATTGATATTTTTTATATGATTAGTGGGATCAACAAAACGTCTTTTGACGTCATACTGATAATTCTAACCTATCGGGTGGCAGTTTGTATTGTGTGGTTGCTATGGTAACAGAAAGAAAGGCCGAGGACTTAAGAGAATTATGTAAATATCAGTCTTCAGTTTGACTCTGGAGGTGAACGTGGACCGTACGGTATCAAACTCCGTACCACAGCACGCGCGTGTTAAATCTCTGGCACAACTCTAACAATAGTGTTTGGTTTGCATTTAGAAGCTCCAGCAAGCCTCTTGCTTAACAAAAAAATTCCCAAGTTTCAGAAACTTTCACAAATCGAAGGTAAGTTTTCTCCGGCGAGAAAGATATTTTTGCACGTGTCTAACTAATACAAAGTTTTTCACTTCTTCAGAACGTTTTTACTTAGCAGAAATTTTTAGCATTTTAATCCATTCAAAGTCAAATATTTCAAGACAACTTTTTATTTTTCTGCCTCAATAATTTTTTGAAAGTTAATTCTATTTTATAATTTTTTCCACTCTACTTGGAGGTGTGTCAAGTTGAAATCTGTTCAACCTGAATGAGTCTCAAGTTAATGCCACTTAACAAAAATTTTCAGTGACAAAGAGCTGAGTGATTTTTAAAGACTACTAATTCCAATTAAAACATCGCGCAACAGTCAGCTAATACAAAATCCATTTTTTTGTTTTCATTGAGTCTTTCAAAAGAGAAACTTGTTAAAGCATGTTAGGTTAGACCCGCAAGGTTCGATGGCATAGACACCGGATGTGCGCGTTAGAGATGCGCAGTAGACAAGCTTCAGATATTGACAAAGACTCGTTTCCGGCTGTCAACATTTCTGTCATGTTTAATATTCATGTCAAAGCTAAGTTTTTACTACTCCAGCTGAAAAATTAACAAAACAACATTATATATTCCGAGTGTAATTCAAAATACCGTATTGATCTTGACTAGTAGAAATTAAACTACGTCAAATCTCGACGAAAAAAAAATATAAAATCCACCCACTCGTTTAAAGATAGGATATCGACACGGCATCGTATATAAAAAAGAAAGAAAGCCATATAGTTATCTCAAGATAGCATAAGGTCGTGTCACGCCAACATGGCATGGTTAATCATTCGCATAAATGACTGTCAATAACAAAGCCGTTATGACGTCAAACGTTTCGTATATTTTTCGTTGAAGTAGCGGATGTTGTTTTTAAAATGAGATCAGACTGAGTAATTTCTCAGAATTCACTGAGAAACTCGTGTCAAACAGTGTAACGAACAAGCTTGGGCTTAGACCATCATTCATTCAAAATCGCCTGACTTATTAAGTCTGATCAAGTAAATTACAGCTCGATACTTATTTTTATTCCTTTTTTTCCCGAGAAATTTCAGAACTTTTTTTAAAGTCAGGTGAGAAATCGTATATTTACGCTATTCGGCCCACACAAGCCATTCTGTCTTCAATGAGCGTAGTGTCCGATGGGTGGGCGTGCTTTCTACTTTTTGCAACTAATATTTACAATTAACTCGGAATGTCTTTTTTGTGTACAAAACTTAATGTAAAATTTAATTTCAGTTAAAAAGTGATGGTAAGAGCAGCTTCAGGATCACAAAGTCCAGTTTTAGACATGGCCTTTAACGATATCTTTGAAGGTAATTTGAAGTATGTTATGAACTTAAATATTTAAAGTGTATTGTGGCGATTGAGACCAGCTCTCGCGAGACAAAAGAAATGTCTCCATGCGATTCCAAAACTATCACAATTGATTGAGTTTACTGCAGATTGACGAATTTATATCATTTTTTGGGAGTCTTGGAGTATTTGTAAAGGGGAAGAACTGAAGGATTAATGAGGAGGGGAGGGGAGAGGGAGCCAGCGTAAGGTTCAAAGGTTATAAATAATCGAACTGAGCACCCAATGACCCAGCTATCAATATAACGTCGGGTAATTTTAGAAACCTCTTGAAGTGTTTGTCTAGCCTTACCATTAATAACAGCAATTGATGTATAAAGGAAGTCGAAAATACGTCATTCAATTAAGAACCAGCCAATCAGCATTCGAGAAGTTTGAGTTTTCCACTAGGATCACTTGACGGCTTGAAACACGCAATCTCTTGTAACTATAACTATAAGTCTTATAACTTATTGATATCTTTTCAACAGTAATACAAGAACTAGAGATGACCAACTCTGCACAGATAGTTCCAGGTATCTTCTTTAAACATTATTCCATTATTATCTTATTCAAAAACAATTTCAACCGATTTCCTTAAGGAATAGGATTCCCGCCACATTTCCAAACATAAATACATTTAATACATATTCAATATGTATTCGGCAATACATGTACGAGTTTCTTCGCGGATTCATAGGCTACCTATCAAGGTTAATCATTAACAATGAACGTTTTTGTTAATATTAATTAGTGTTTGAAAATTTAAAAAAAGTTCAGGTTTTTTATTGATATTCCTGTTGTGAGATAGCTAATTTAACTTTGAAACTAAGTTCGTTCATGCGCCGAGTCATGGCTCTTCTAAAATATACTGAAATCACACCCACAAACCAACTATACAAAACAACAAGAACACGTCATCAAGCTTCAAAAACAGGACACAGATCGAACCATTTTTCAACTGTTTTAAAGCTTCAGTCAATAAATTGGCGGTTTTTTCTTTCGTTTTCCTTAAAGCGGTTTTAGTAAATGTGTGGTGTATAAGGCCAATTCGGAGTAGCTAGGTTTAATCGAACTTGCATAAATTAATTCCAAATACTTATTCAAAAGAGCCGTCGAAATACAAAAAAAATAAAAATAAAAATAAAAATAAATTCAAGAAATATCTTTCCACTGTTAATAAAAAGATTTTTTTCGGAAAAATAAAATCAACGTTTTTTATGATTCCATAATTTCAAATGTTTTGGATATTTGTAATCGAGCAATACTTATTATATTATTCACACAAAACTGTTTTGTTTTTCAGGTCGCGAAGATTGTCCAACTACCGAGTTATACAAAATGAAAACCGACAACTTAAGAGAAGGTGAAATAGATAAGTTGGATTAAAGATTGAACGGAAAGACAAAATATTTTCATTTAAGAATATAATTTGAAAATAATGGAATCAAGTTGACTCAAGAAGGCAATTTACATATTGTTTACAGTTAGTCGTCGTTCGTCTTCAACCGTCTGATAAACTAATTGTGCGTCGTAGCGTAGACTTGTTTGTAAATTACTTACTCGATATACAAGTTAGAATGCATTAGTTTAGTTTTCCAAAGTACCGTAAGGGGATTTAGTTTCTTTAAAGTTCTTTTCCGTTGCTTGGTAAATTTTTGACGATGGTCAATCTCAAGGAATACTTATATTGATTATTGGATTAATAGTGGTTGAAATAAGAATGTTCATTGCTACTGGTGAAGGTTAAAGCTGACAAGTAACTACTGATACGTTACTGACTGGTACGTTACTGATGTAACGATGATGAGGATGAGGACGATGATGAGGATGAGGACGATGATGAGGATGATGATGGTGGTGGTGATGATGATCAAGATGATCAGGATGATGATGAGGAAGAGGAGGAAGATGAAGATGGTTAGGATGATAATGAGGATGAAGACGATGAGGACGAGGACGAGGACGAGGCGGAGAAGGATGAAGATGGTTAGGATGATAAGGTTGAAGATGACGAGAACGAGGCGGAGAAGGATGAAGATGGTTAGGATGATAAGGTTGAAGATGACGAGGACGAGGACGAGGACGAGGCGGAGAAGGATGAAGAAGGTTAGGATGATAAGGTTGAACAGATGACGAGGACAAGGACGAAGAGGAGAAGGAGGAGGATGATGATGATAAAGATGGTGATGATGAAGATGAGGCTGTTGATGATGGTGATTCAAAAAAATGATGAAAAAATACATAGAAATACATACGTTTGTGTGTATCTATTATATCTAGGTCATATGATCAATAGCTATATCCATCTCACCAACTCTACACCAATCGATTTTTAATTAACGCTGTTTATTTTGCTTGTCCTCTTTAGCTAAAATCTATGGAAGTGATTTAAGCCTAGCTGATAGCAAGCCGGAGCAAGTTGAGACATTTTGTCCTTTTTCGTACGCGGCTTCAAGTCAAATCTCTGAGTGGATGGGCATGAGTTTACAGCTTGGTGAGAAGTACCTCGGAAAGCCTGAACCAGAATTGTTTGCAAGGGATTTCTCGACTGATTATCAGAACGATGTTCTGTGGGGTGAAAAGCTTATAAATGAAACAAAAAATCTGTTCCAGTATTCGCCGTTTATCTCGCGAGACCTGATGTCAGGGAATTACAAAAATGCTTCTGCTGATGCACAGGAAAGCCACATCGTTCCCGAGCTTGAAGAAAATAATTGGTTCGACTCTTCATCGGGAGAAATTTTTATGAACAATGAGGAAATCATTCCAAAGAGTTCAGAAGAGTCTTACTTCTCTGAATACAGCAGTGATAGCGAACCACCGTTCGACGTGAAAAAGATCGAAGAAGAAAGGATGAGCGAGTCGCCAGACAGCTTCACTTGCAAGATGGAAGCGCATTCACCTTGGGTGGGGACACTTTCTTCAAACCCTCTAGCTCTAAAGAAGCCTGTTCCAACGAAAAAAGAAGTAAAGAGATGCAAGACTTCTTTTAGGTCAGGGAGACCCAGGTTATGCCAGTTTCTTCTGGAATTGCTCAGTAATCCTGAGAAGTATGCCAATCTGATCGAGTGGATCGACAAAGAAAAGGGCGTTTTCAAGTTTCTCAACTCGTCTCGAGTGGCTCAGGAGTGGGGCGAAAGGCGAAACAAGCCTCGCATGAAGTACGAGAACTTTGCTCGATCTCTACGCACTTACATCGCAAAAGGAATTCTTACAAAGCCTCGTAGCAAGTTAGTCTATAAATTTACATCTCTATCATGAGAGACACTCACTGACAACAGCATCCGTCTCAAGCCGTGCAACCAAGCACGCTTTGCCTTAATCGCGATGGCGTTCAACAATCATGGCGTTCTCTACTTCAGAAAACAGAATACGAACAAAACTTTTCCGGTCTCTATGGAGATTAGGAAAACTTCAAAATGGAAGAACATTTTATAGAAAGTGTAGCATTTTTTGGTGCGAACATTCCAAGAGCTTGTACCAGACTGACTCAGTCAGTCAGATCTACCCACCGTCAGCCGCCGCCATGGCCGAGGGAAAGTGATATTTTGTAGCGTGTGCAGAGCCACAATCTTAGTTTTTTAAAGTAATTATAATAATCACTTTACACAAACAAAAAATATAGAAGCAATTATTTAAGAATTTTAAGAAAAGATCAAAAGATTGGTTGTATAAATTGAAGTTCTGTGTATAGTCAGGCAGGATCTGACTTAGAGTTTTTGCAATAAACCCGTGCAACAAATGTCTAATAGTCGAAGAAAACAATGGAATTAGGGTATAGTAATGTCTATTAGTCAAATTTTCTGTTGCACGGGTTAAATGACTTCACTCTACCACAGTAAAAGCCACGGGCAGGTGAAAGTAATTTAAGTTGAACTATAATTCAGTTTCCAAAGGAGAAAGCCACACGTGTTTAGAAAATTTTATAGTTTATTAGTAAATGTTTTTTCATTTTAGGTTCATAAGTTCCTTATTACTTTTGGTAGAATTATATCTAGTGAGAACTAAGAGCTGGCTTGTCAGAGGACCAAAAACTACAAAATTCTATAATATCTCCTAAACCTTTACGGTTTACTAGATAAGTTGAATCTCGAAAGTATAAAAGTTCCTCATTAAAAATGACATTGAATCGAATATACAGACTCGCCGCCGCTTCTTTATAGTATAGAACTATTAAAGTTAAATCGAGGATGTGAAACTCGAGGTTTTCAGTAAAGTCATAAACATTTGCAGTTGACTTTGCGAAAGGCAAAGCTGAAAGTATTTACAATGTAAAGACAGAAATACTCTGGACATTCTGGCTATGTCAGACATGGTTTTCGTAGAACTAAAAGACTGTTAACTTTGATAAAGTAAAAGTATAACTGATTGTTTGTAGAAGACAGAAATATTATGTTTATTATTTAATGTTGTATAGTTGAAAAATATCAACGATTTATCGATTTTGATTTTCACTAAAATATAAGCTTATAGTCACATAACGATAGTGATTTAATGCTAGGTTAAATTCAGTCATATGATTTGAATGTAAAAAAGACGAGTGATTCATCGAATATATTGCATTTTTTTATACATGTAAAAACTGTAGAATACAGAACAAGAACTTTCATTTTATGAATAAATATTTTACATGAAATTGAATTTGTAAATAAGATAATCTGATTTTGAGTTCGTTCTTATATAGTTATAAATTGTTAAGCAGGGTCTCACTGAAGCGGAGGACTTAAGAAAATCCAATCTTTAAGCTTACAATATTGAAAGCATGCATACGAAACCGCTGAGAACTAAAAAGTGCTCTTACAGTTGCATCACGCTAGTTAGGAGTTAAGATAAATTCGAGGCGGAGTGTGCCGGGTAAAATTGAACTCTTAACTCCATAAACAACAAGTAAAAAAAGCAACAAAATCAAATGTTCTTCTCATTTTCTTTATTTATTCGTGCAGGCTTGGGTAAAATTTGTTTTCGTTACTGACTGAAATCGGCTTTTTAGCGCGCTTCTAACCGCCATTTATCCACTGGGCTTTCATTCTGGCGAAGAATGGTGCCCCGGCAAAAACCCGACAAATCAATTTTACGTTTTTGCTTAAAAAATATATTAAATAATTAAAAAGAAAATAAAAGAAGAAAAGGAATTAAAAAATCAAAATTATAGAGACGTCTTTGGTTACCTCCCCTAACTATATCATTTATATTTCGCCTTTCCGCGCCGTAAGACAAGTACGACTACTTACGTATCGGAAGTTGTAGACTTCCGGTACAGCAATCAGTGCAGATCTATCGTCTTCCGGTGTACAACTTCTACGATTTGGAGATTTTGATACAAATAATACATGAAATAAAACTAATTTCCCAATATTTGACAGTGGTGGTCGTTGGAATCCACAAAAATAAATAGCTTTTGGTTTAAAATTTGAATCCAAACTCAACATCTTATCACAAAATCGATTCTGGCATCGCCGCGGCTATGACGGAGAAAAAATTCAATTCTCGCCGTTTGCTAAATATTTTCCTTGTTGGTCATTCACATATTGAAGACATTTCACTCAATATCCGAAAGTAAGATTTCTTTGCTACAGTTTCTAATAATGTTATCGTATAAAACGCGACAGTTTACGCACATCCGTGTACCGGCCGAGTTAAGCCACGTGGGCCACAAGCTGTTCGACCGGCCATGTAAATGGATGTGTAAGACTACTGTAGTTCGTTTTACGACTAAAGGAAAGTAAACGATCGATTTTAGAAAATAAAGAAAGAAAAAGTATATCCGTTTGACAAGGTACTAAATAAGATGTTTTGTCCAATAAAGGAAATTTTTATTTTGTCCTGGAAGTGGGATTCAAAGGAACGGAAAAAACACTGGAGTCTCTTATGAAAAGTCACTCACGCCTTACCGAAGTAAACTGACTACCTGCGACTATCCGTTCATTTAAAAAAGAAATTTCTTTAATCGTCATTTATATTTTAGAAATTCAGATTTTGGTATAGCAAATAGAAATTCTTGCTATGTAAATTAAGAAATTTAAGGATGGTTTCTCTTAGTGAACGGATGTATAAGAATGCCTGGTATCTACATCCTGCGTTAAGTCGGTTATTGTGACTACTGTACGAGATATATTCACAAATAGTATAGTGTAAATATCTTTCAAGAGCTGAGTCATCGTGATGCTATGATGCAATCTCTTATGAGTAATCATTTTAAATAGTTTTAATTTAGACAATTCGGTATCAGAAGGACAAAGGTCATCGTCGCCGGATTAATTTTATATTTCTCGGGTTTGGTCACGCAATTGCTGCGTGACCAAAATTTGTCAGACATCAAATTTACCTCAACAGCTCTAAAACAAACGGAGGGTACATTTGATTAACTTATTAAAAGTATACAATCGCTAACGGAGTGATGGCGTTCCCTGGTACGGTACGACATCGCTGCAAACTTATGTTTTACAATCTTATGTAAGGTTCACTCCACACACACACACTACCATTCTACATCTACAACTTTAATTCATAATGGTTTCCCATTACATGAATATGGATGTGTGCATGGCCAGTATATACATTCACCTGCAGGAGCGTCGCAATAGGAAGGGAGACACTAAAAACCATGTCCCTCACTCCCACGGCAAAGCCCACCCAGGTAGGTGCATGCTCACAGTATTGCAAAAATAAATAGAAAATTAAATAATTAAATAAATAGAATTAGATAAATTAGGTGTCTAAGCTATTTACAGCTTGCTTAAAGCTGTTGTAAGAGGTAGAGTCAATTAAGGAGTTACTTAGGTTATTCCAGACGAGTGATAACCAGTTAAGTTCTTTCAAAAGATCTGTGACCACCCCAGGATTTCTAGTATAACAGGATTTAACCCAGCGGGCTGCCCTACGTTGTACTTTCTCAATTTCCGATTTATGTTTAGAAAGGTAAGGGTCCCAACTACAACCGGCGTATTCTAGATGCCATCTGACTAGGGTGAGATAAGCTTGCTCGGATTTCTACGGAGAAAAGCCAAAACCTGGTTAGCTTTCTTTGTAATACTAGATACATGGCAATCCCAACTAAGACTATTTGAGAGTTCTACTCCCAGATAACCATTATATTCTATACACACAGCGGTCAAACTCATATGTCGATTTTTACGTAGGGGGAAAAGCCGGAGAACACGGAGAAAAAACATCGTAGCAAGGGAGAGGACAACACTTCAGCAAACTCAATTCACATGTGACGTCCGCAGGGCTCGAACCGGAGAAAACCCATCGTAGCATCAAACATACTCAACTCACATACATACTTTGCAAGCATGGCTCAATCCACGGACCCCTTGCACCAAAGTACTGCATTGGTGAGAGGACAACGTCATAGCAGCATAGACCACCCATGCTACCCCGCGTATAAGCTCAGGATCAAAGAGTTCAGAACGACACCTTGATGAAAGTTTCAAAGAATACAGACATCATTAAAAAACATATAACTTTTATGTGATATATAAAACACGATCCGCGAGTGTTTTATGACTTAAGACTCATGAATAATTCATAAGTTTCTGGTCCAACAGATCGCCCATACACGTCACAAACATGAACCTTTATACTTCGATACAGAATTGAATGGCACTGTCATGCGCAATGACTCCATAAGAGACTCCCACATGGTAAAGATCGCATGAAAAAGTCAAGATTGAGGATAATTATTATTTGTCTATAAAGCGCTTTTAGACACTTTTTAGGAAAGGGCGCTATATAAAAATTAAATTAAATTAAATTAAATTATTATTATTATTATTATTATTATTATTATTATTATCATATTATATTATATTATTATTATTAAATGTGAGACGTACCTTGATGAGGCTCTAAGTCTTCATCTAAATTTGTATGCACCTTTGTCTCTCATGAAGTCATCCCTCATTAGTATTCAAGTGATCTTTATATAAAGATCAATCGTGATTTTTCATTTTTTTCGCCACCCCTGCTAACAGAGTCTTACCTTTTCCCCGGTATTACCAATTTTTCACCCTGTCAAGTGTGCAAACCGGAGAAACGTTCTATTGAAATAAACGATTGCATCTTTAGTAAAATCCATCAAACGACTATTTGGTAACTTGCAATCTCATTGGATTTACGTTAGTCGGTTCTTAGAGAACGTTCATTCAATGAGGGGGGGAGGCAATGAAACACGCCTTCCGTGTTTTGACACGCTAATGAAACACAGAGGTATGTTTGGGAGAATTCGAGAGCAGATCAGTCCAAACACGAGATCGCAGGTCGAGTGTTTGGACCTGCTAGAGAATTCTCCCAAACATACCGAGGTGTTTTACGTAATATTTCCAACACGAGAAAGAGTGTTGGATCACATATCCAAACACCGAGAAGGGGGTTGAAAAAACGAGGCGAAGCCGAGTTTTTTTAACCAACTTCGAGGTGTTTGGATAAGTGATCCAACACTCTTTCAAGC
Source organism: Entacmaea quadricolor (assembly GCA_024752375.1). Lineage (NCBI taxonomy): Eukaryota > Metazoa > Cnidaria > Anthozoa > Actiniaria > Actiniidae > Entacmaea > Entacmaea quadricolor. The sequence continues at coordinate 12,964 of JANTNT010234150.1, forward strand.
GTTGGAAATGATTTCTCAATTTTATTAATAATTAATTAATTAATTAATTTTTATTACATTTTTGATATACTTGTAGTTTTTGCAAATAGGTCAAAGTTTTTTGCATATTGCTGTATATTTAACAAGTAAAGAAGGCTAAGCCATGTTTTATACATGTGAGAAAACACGATGGACATTTGAAAACACGAGAGAAATGTTTAAAAGTACGAGCCGCAGGCGAGTGCATTTAACATTTCTCGAGTGTTCTCAAATGTCCGGAGCGTTTTCTCACAGTATAAAACGTGACTTTGCCTTCTTCATTTGCTTTATAATATAGATTTTAGGCGCGCGAAGACGACGAACAACGGCAAAGGCAAGCATTTCGAGATACAAAATCTCTAAAAACGATCACCTTTTTTAAATTTTACGATTGCTTTTATATTTGTTGTCGAGCAATACAATCTGTCTTAATCAGATAACAAACATTTTTCGCGACATTTCAACTTCAAAAGCGAGTTTTTTGCGATTTTATGGCCAAAAACAAGCAGTCCAATTTATATTATACTATCCATTCTATATTATAGATATATATATTCTATATATCTATTTAAGGCCCACTTAAAATCTTCATGCCCCCTTGTCATAATAAATGAAGCGTCTTTTAAGGCTCGTTTACACGAGCGATATCAGCAGTGCGATTGTCGCGCGACAATCGCAGATATTTGGTAGCAGCATGGAAATCGCTCGTGTAAACAGCCGGCAATTTTCACACGATGACGGCTGCGATAATCGCCAGCTAAGGCTGTCGTTTTATTGTTAAACATCTCTATATATTCTATCTACAATCAGACCTCAATTAGGGTGGCCAATCACGGGGAATAGCTTTCCTAGCCGCTTAATAAAGTTATAGATGTTCGCGGGCAAATGTTCTAACGTTATTGTATTGAAACTAAAGGTACTTGAAACACAAAAAGCCATTAACCAAGGGAATTAAGTATAAATAAAGTTATATTTCGTGCAAATGCATGAAAAACCACGTAGAGGACATCGATAGCAGGAACAAAATCACATCGCTTATATACATTGGAAAATGCTGCCGAAACATGTCCCAACATGGGTATTCTTATAGCGGGAACACACTCTATAAAATAATTTTAACAGTACGCGCACTGTGATTGGACCATTAGTCATGTTTCATTTGCCTGTCAAGACATGACTATCCCGGCGCGCGCGCGTCAAAATTTCTGTAGTTTCCCGCCTTTTCATGTCTTGTTATTCAATATATTTTGTAGTTTCCTTCTTAATGAAACACCTCGATATGTCTAGGAGAATTCTCTAGTAGGTCCAAACACTCGACCTGCGGTTTTGACTGATCTGCTCTCGAATTCTCCCAAACACACCTCTGTGTTTCATTAGCATGTCAAAGCACGAAGGCGTGTTTCATTTCTTAAGGACGTTCATGGGCAAAAGATCCTCTAGAAAGTTTTTTTTTTGATTTTGCATGATGAAAGAAAAACATATAAGAAGTAAAAAAAGCAAAAAAAGGGGGGGGGGGGGGATCACCGAATTCGTTTAGCCGCCATAGGGTGTGGAAGCTTACCCTTTTGCAGTAAAAATGCACGAATAACCCGAAACTGGAC
>JANTNT010234372.1:0-14576 GCA_024752375.1 Entacmaea quadricolor
TTGAATGTGTTCTCTATTTAAACATCTTGGAAGATATGTTTGCATGTGGTTGTACCACTGTGTGCATTTCTGTGGCGCGATGGCATTTATATTCCTTGCAGTTGCCCTAAGAAGGATTCGTTTCCTCAATTCTCCAAGCGGAAGGCCTGGTCGTCTTGCTTCTCAGGTGGTAAAGCGTTGGTCCGTTGAGCTTGAGGTGGGCCCTCCCTGAGGTCAGCGTCTTAAAATTACCGCAGAGAAGGTCCTGTCTTTGTAATAACAAATGCAAATGGTTTGACCTTCAAGTCTTCTCGGATAAGGACTTTAAAACCGTAGGCCCTGTCTTCCAACCCTTCCTTAATCAGTATCATTGGGGAAATTAAAGAACCTGTTGAATTGTTTGTATAAGAGTAGGGGATTGTCTCCCGGTTTAGAATGCTGCATAACGTACTAACCAAATACTTATTATCTTCTCGTGATTGTTAGCTGCGTGGCTGCCAATGACTCCTTGTAATGCAGCCTGTAAAGTTCTCCACTGATGACACTGAACTGTGAAGCGCATTGAGACGTATGTGAAATGCGCTATATAAGCACCTATTATTATTTTCGAATATTATTGTTTATTTTTTAAAAAAATACTCAATCTCCTTGCGGCGCAAAACTTGCCGCACAGTAGTGCCAAACAGCCCACCCTAATTTTCTTAATGAAGTTGCAATCTGAGATGATTCCTTTTCAATAATCCGATTATTGAAACTGAATCGATCAGTTGAGAAAATCACTGCAAGTTCAAGAAGTCACTTAGTACACTTAAAATAACATCAATAGTTCAAGTCGGCCTTATTCATATCGACAATGAAAAATATTGATCGCACAGTAGATTATAATCAATGTAATTTGTGTAAAAATATAGAATTTATTAACTAGTGGGCGGATTCAGATGAAGGACAAAGGGATATTTGTGTTCTCCCTTTAGTAGATGTTCTTTTTGTTTCGTCAAGTTGCTCATATTGATACAGTTTACGAACGCGCGCGCAAGAGGGAATGATTGATTTCGCTCATTTCTTTTTCGTCCATCCCCCAGCCTTACAGATTTGTACCTGTAGCAGTCTGCTTATGAGAAAACTTGTTAAACAAAACATTAACATGGCCGTGATGATGTAACGTGGAAACGAACGATGGTTCCTTTGCAGCTAACCGTCACATGGTGATATTTCACTTCAATAACGAATGAATTCAGGTTTTGATCGCATGGAAAAGTCTCTACTGGAGAGCAAACAAACTTTAAATTGCGCTGCATTTTAAGATCAGCGATTGTTTAAAGATATAAAATATGTCAGTTTTAATTAGGTTTGACAGCACTACGAATTTTGTGCAAATTTTTTAAATCAATCGAAAAGTTATTTTTGGAATCCGGCACAATCACGTGATTGCTGGCTGCAAAAGGCCTATTGTCCAATTATTTTCTCGCCATATGGTAAACACCTATATCGTCAAGTACTTTACTTTTTTTTTACTTATTTTATTTTAAAGCGATATTTATCCAGGTGAGCCCAGTTCAGCGAGCTGGTTTAAATGGGGCCCTTACTTATGAAAGGAGTTGTTTTTCCACACCAGTCACTCAATATCCAATACTCGAAGCTCGCAACTAAATCACGAAACTGAAAACAAGGTCGCGTATCGATCGTATCATTTCTCAGAAGTCGCAAACTTCTTTTCAACATTGTGTTTACCGACTCACTCACTAGCTAACGTAAAGAAGCTGATAGCTTCAGAATGTTTCACCCCTTTCTTAAGGATAAGTTTGTTTTGGAGAGAGCATAACTAATCTGATATTTTGATCGACCGTTTCATTCCTCAAAAACCGCAAACTTCTTGACATCGAAGCGTTTGCCAACTGATTCACTAGATAATGTCAAGGTGATAATAGAGTCAAGAATCTTTTTCCTCTTTCTTCAGCTTGCATGATCGAGTTTATTTTGGAGAGAGCATATTTTAAACTGATAGCTAATATCTGCACTCCTGGAGGTCAGGTCGATATGTGATTTATGTAACGTAAAAAATAGCAGTAGTTGTCGTACGCTATCCAGCCCGCCTTTCTACCAATATTACAAAAATGAATGCGCTCCAAAAAAACATAGAACTATAGAGATAAAAATGCTGCCTAAAATTGTTTCTTGGTTGAGTATGCGGGGATTTCTTCGAGTTGCGCGCTTTTCGAGGTACGCGCTCGTACACGCCCATATATTTGAGGTAACGCCCACTTTGACATCCACGCGTTACTCGATGATAAATATCACTGAAATCAAAATCGAGTTACATAACTCGAAGTCTTTAAGGCGAAAATTTAATTTTCGAGTTACGAGTAACTATCGTTTACGTTAAAAACTTTGATGAAACTATTATATTTATTAAATATATTAATAGTCTTAAAGTTACAATAAATTTAAAGACTCTTGTAACTAAGATATTTAAAAGTTTAATTTAATGTGACGGTTGATAATGCCGTGATTATAACGTGCAGTAAAACAACTAGGAACAAGTTAAGCTCAAAATACCTAGCTAGTGAGAACGTTTAGAAATACAATGCATTTCAAGTATTTAAGCATCACCCTTCTTATTGATTGCTCTTTTTTTCTTTATATTTTTATTTTTATAATGAATGGCTCATAAAAGAAACTGATAATGATTCATTTAATAATGCTATTGGTACCGATATAGTTTCGCTTTCCTGCCCCTACGATTGATTGATTGATTGATTGATTGATTTTGTATTTTTTCTTGATATCAACCCTAATAATAATAGCTATAGGACCGAGTTTTGGAGGTAACGTGTAACTAGAAGCTAATTATAAATTTTCACTTTAATGTTTTCGAGTTACGTAACTCGATTTTGATTTCAGTGATGTTTATCATCGAGTTACGCGGTGGATGTCAGCGTGGGCGTTGTCTCAAATATATGGTTGTGTCCGAGCGCGTAACTCGAAAAGCGCCAAACTCGAAGCGCCAGGGGTGGTTAAAGTTTTGAAAAAAGTGGGAATGATAATTTCTTGTTGTGGCTACAGAGTTTTCCATATCGTTTGTCATTGGGAGGGTCTTGATATGCAAAAGGAATTGGGAGCGCTCGCTAGAATTTTTTTTTTCTTTTTTCTTTTAAAATTTTTTGGACATTTTGTAGACAGCCTTGCCCGAAATCGTAAAAGTTGCAAAAACGTGTAGACAGCTTTAATTTAGGTCATTACTTTACTTTACTGCATGGCTAGTACACTAAAAGGTACCATCTTATTCTCATATTTGTGATTATTTTAGATTTATGACACCATAAGCGATGCCAAAAGGCGAAACCAACACCGATTTTAACTCTTAAAAGGTACAATAAATAATTCTTACCTTTTCACAGGGATTGTTGGATTTTTTTCAAGTTCCAATTCCAAATCCAATGGTAAAGAAAAATTTTGTAATGCATTATTTTGTAATTTCTGATTTTCACAAACTGCAAGTGATTAAAGGTAAGCGCAGACGAAAACCGGAAATTTAAAAAAATGACATTCCTATTTTTAGATAAAATAGCAATTTTTGTTGCGCTTTAGCTATAGTGGGAAAGGATATATTAGTGGTTAGCTCTATAGGTAATATCTACTAGATCGAATTGAAATTTAGAAGTTGATTTTTTTGCGAAGTGGGGAAAACCGGCGCGGAGAACCCGGAGAAAAACCCTCGAAGCAAGGGAGAGAAACAGCAAACGTTTCTACTCACATACGACACCGAGCCCTGCGGGACTCGGCCCGGGTCGTATTGGTGAGAGGAGAGCTCGTCACCCTTGTTTTATCAGGATATTAAGGTAACATCGACCAATTAAACATATCTTTTTATCAGTGATGACCCTAACTAGTAAAGTTCCTTGAAATAAACCAGATCCTATAAACAATTTCGTCCAGTTCACCTTGACAGTGGTCAGGCCAATATTTCAAGATCAAAATATTTGTCTATTCTTAGTTACGGAACAAACCGAAGGCGACATAATATAGTAACATGATTCTCGCTCGCTCGACCGACCGCGTCATGAAAGGGACTGGGACTGAATTTCTCAAATTCAAGCTAATTAAAAATTCAACCCTTTCACGAGAAAGAGCACATCAAGTTTGAGAAATTTGAAAATAGATATATATATATATATATATATATTGGCAATTTCAGTTTTATAAAATGACTAAAATACAGAGAATGTATGGTTTGGTGTGACGTTTGGATGGACACCATCATTTTATCAATAATATGCAAAATTTATGCAATGGTCAGGTTGTGTTGTTAACAAGCTTTTCATACACCCTTGGGAGATGTATGTGTTCATTTATACTATTTTCGTCACATTTCGAGTGCCACGCTTCTAAAAGTAGTCTTTTGTCCCAATTTTTTTCGGTGTCTAAGATCTCAGTGTTCTTAAAATCAAATGTGTGATAATTTTCCCCACAGTGTTCCGCAAGGAGCGAGTTACGATCTTAATTACAAACAGCTCACCCTCCATTACTCTAAGGTATCAGAGTACCCCAAACATTCTTCAAAATGGTGATTTTTAGATTTTAAGTTTAGAGTGCAATAAAATCTGTCATTTCCCCAAAAAAATGTTTTTCACTAAGTTAGAGAAAATAATGTTTTGCTTACTTTCCTTTAACGAAGAGTTAACGTGTATTTGTCATTGATCTGTTACCTGAAGCTCTAGCTCTGCCACACCAAGGCCTATGCATAATTACGTATAACTAATTTGCATAACTGGATTTACTAATAATTAATTTTTGATAAATAATAATTTAACAAACCAAAACAACAGAAGTAAAATAGTAATTGTGCAAAGTTTCAAAGTATTTAGTTAAATTGCTGGGGAATTATAAATATTTTATGTATGAAAAACATGAAAGCGAGGCGGATCGGCTGGTCAGGCCTTGACTTTCAGTTTCTCATACAAAAATCCTTCTAATTTCAACTTGCTGTAGCTATTAAGATTTTAGGGTTACGGCAATGAAATTTTGCTTGATTGCTAATTTTAGGATGCTCTTTCAATTAATGTCTATGATGTTTTAAATGAGTTAAAAAATTTTTTTTTCTTTCTCGCAATAGGCGATCTGATTTCTCCGCGTTATAGCTCAATTTCTTCTGCCTTTGAACTTCTTTGTCCTCTGAGGTTTTTGATTTTTACTTTTCAGTTGGCATGGTCCAAAAATATAACTTGAGCAGTAAAAACGTGGTATATAGCGTTTCAAAACAATAAGATATTACGGTTTGTAGAGTAGTGAGGTTAACGGAAAGGTCGAACTCTATTGTCGTGATGTATCAAATCTGTCATCGGAGACGACATTCAATTGTGGCTTCTTAATCCCCTTGTGTCAACAAAAGTATTTCTTTACCTGGGAAGCATTTTAATTTTTCTGAACTGGTCGAAAATAAGATTCTCGCGTACCTTTTAGGGTCTCGAACTGAAACCGTACCTTTTAGGGTCAGTTTTCGAACTTCACTAAATATTTCGCCAATTTTAACCACAAAAGGGCATTCATGGTTGGTAGCCCTTAAATGTGGTCGTTCCTTTTAGGGTCTGAAAGTTGAGTTAATTTATGCATACCTTTTAGGGTCATTTTCAAAACCGTCCGTCGAGCACCCCTATCCATTTTTTAAGAGAGTACCCCCGGGGTTTGTTGTGTCCGCGTGCGAGCGTAACAATGTTGCTGCGTTTTGCCACGATGAGCAACATCGAAGGACATACTGTTGCTGCCACAATGTGACGTCGTTTTGCCAGGGTCTAAATAGATGGTGCACAGTCCGTGGATAGCCATGCATTGCTTTTAGACCGGAAAAAAGATCAATTTCAGAACCTAGAAATATCATAGAAATATCGCCGGTAGAAATATGTTAGAAGTTACAACCTTCAACAGGGGCGTAGCGAGAACCCAGGATCAGGGAGGACACTCAAGAAATTTGGGGGGGCACACAGTAAAAAGCTTGAAATTTTATATTTAAATTTCCCCCCTATACATTTATTAAAATAGACCTCTTCAACGATATGGCGGCCATTTTGAATTCTATTGTTTTCATCAAGACATTATGGGATGCCCAGGGGTCAAACGGTGGGAAAACTATAGACTGTGGAGAAGCTATAACGTACTTTATCCTTACTTCAGACTGCTCTTACTTACAACATGTGTTGTATATTAAGTATAATTTTTCTAATCTTCATTGCTCTATATTTTATTTTTTTATTTTTTCTCGACAAATCAGTTAGTAATTTGCCCCCTGGGCATCCCATAAATCAATATGGCCGCTGTATCAGTAAAATTGTCTATTGCCAAAAGCTACGCCACTGACCTCCAACCTTTTGAACAGTTTATATGGTATAGCAGAAGTCGGTCCACGAAAGATCTTGAAAGTTTCATAAATATCGTAGAAATATCATGGAAGTTTTCTATAGTTTTCTATAGAAATATCATTGGCAGTTTCAACTTCCATATGATAATTCCATGATTTCAACAAAACTAAAATGAAGCGTGCGCTTTTGTTTCATGTAGTTGCGACTTCCATGATATTTCCATGATTTTGGACACTTCCTCGGTACAGGGATATAAAGGAAATCAGAACTTCCATGCGATATTTCAAGGATCCGAAGCTGCACAATTGTTCCAGTGAAGTTGTCCCTTCCATACCGACCTCATTTATATTTCCGTGTATCCCAGAAATACAGGGACTGTATTGTGTTCACCTCCCTGATTGTATCTCGTCTAGAAAAAGTATTAATCTCTCAAAGAAATCCGATTTCCTGTAAGGTCATGTGATTGGCTTTCTATTGCGTGATTTACAAAGAAAATTTAGATATAGTTTATAGGGTTACAATGGACTTAAATATAATAATGATTGAATCAAAAGTATCAGAAAGGACATTCTTCCAAGGGACTAACTATTGAATACCCTGCAAATGATATTCAGGAAGTCGAATTCTTTGAGAACGACGCATAACACAATGGAAAGACAATAGGATGAATATCATGAATATCATTTGCAGGGTATTCGATAGTTAAGCTCTTCCAAGTATAACTGCTTTGATAAAACAACAGCTGATAAATGCCATTCAATTATTAAAGTTTAATGAATTTTATTGAGCGTGCATTGTTATTAAATAGAGCACGCGCATTGGTTGATGCTGCGGTTTTTTCTCACCTGAATCTGACTTCACTCTATCGTATCATTTATATACGGAAGCGAGGTATTATGTTACATCAGTCTATTCTACTTACGTCTAATCCATTCTCCGTTTGATATTGCCTTGCGTTGAGTTACGTTAGTATACTACAAGCGTGAACTCTATTACAGCTTGGCAAACAAAACTAAAAGATTTGTCCTCAACATTAACTTTGCCTTTTCTTTCACAGATCTGTATCTCCAGATATGATAAGTTACAAATTGTCTTAACAGATAACAATGTTGGTGATTCCTACTCAAGGAATAATTTACAAATTAGTTTTCTTAGAAGTACTTTTAGCTTTAAGTGTGAGTGGAATTTCTGACCCATTCACAAGATCATGTCCACCGCTACCACAGTTCACAGGACAAGGAAACCTTGCTTTTGAGGGACGCATAACTAGCTTAATACCCGAAGGATCGGGTCGTCTTTCTGCTTGGGTTAGAGTAGGAAAGATATATCAAGGAGCAGGCGACTTAAGAGTCGTTGAATCAATAAGACAGATTCAAGAAGCTTATTCATGTGGTCATCTTCATCGAATCGGTGACACCAGAATCTGGGTTGCCAAGAGGCATTCTAGTGGAAAACTAACTGCTCAGGCTTCTTTGGCTAACCTAAAAGATAATGTTGATGAAGTTGAAAAACGATTAAAAGGTAAAGTATATATTTATAAGTGTTTAGCTAGAGTTAAGAACTTTATCTTCGGTTGGTTTATCTTTAAATAGTCAGTCAGTCAGTCACTTAAAGTAGTACACAGGTTAAAGATTTTTCCTCGTATTTATTAAAAACGGCTTAATTACCTTATAAACCGCGAGCTTTCAAGATAATTTATTTGGTTCATAAATATCTTCAAATTAAGCATCTCTCAATCGACGCTTGATATCTTCACTGAGTTTTCTCACTCTTTGACAAGGTCAACAGTTAATTATAAATGTTCAATAATATATCATTTCATTTTCCGGGGTAAACCTTACCTTCTCTTAAGCGATAAATTATGACAATCATAAAAATGTTGCGAAAATTTTAAAATAGTTCGAGTTTTGCATCCTAACTATATCATTGGAATTTCTTGAAAAGTCTGGAAAGTCTCAAAGCTTTCCAATCAGCTTGTCAATGAAAGCTTAGTGGTACGTTTTGTTGAAAAAAAAGGTCATATTACTTGCACTTATTGAATTATGTTTAATTTTGTCCCTGAATATCGATAAGTATATTTTAATTAATTCATCGAACAATAATGCTACACCAATGCATGGTTTATTAAATATTTATATATAATTTTCTATTTTAATGTCTGGGTTAGGCATCCTTTGTGTGTTTGTTGAGGTCTTTTATAACAATACAATCTCGTAAAACGTTTTTTTATGTCTCGGCATCTAGTCAAATCTTGCCCTGCGAGCAGATTCTCATTTACACTCCTCCGTGCCGGGTTAAATCTAAATCCTCTTTTCGTTTGCTTTTTGTTCCTTCTTTTTTGTAGGAAATTTGCTTTTGTTTTTAGCATAATTTTCCTAATGAAATTAAATTGCGAATTCTGTTAGCTGAGTCAAACATTTGAACCGCTTTCTTTATATTCTTCCCTAGTTTTCCCGCAGTTAATGGCATTCCTGCTACAACGAAAACACACATTTCTTCTGTTTTAAGAAAGAATTTTCTTTTCGTGCCGTGAATCCTCAAATAATATCATCCGACAGGCACTGAGCTGTCAAATCCTCATCAATTTTTGTCATCATTATAAATCTAAGCCAATTAAACTTCGTGTTTTGCTCGCAAAATCCTACACAAAACGTATACAAAACAATTTCATTTAGCCTATACATGCGCGAAATACAAATCAATACCGTGACTACAGAGAAAATAATCTTCTTAATTCTGCAGCATTGTTTAAAAATAAAAGATTACCCTGTCGCAGTTGTTCTTATCCGGATGTAGTTTAGATTTTGTTCATATTTAAATCGATACTTTCATCTGATCTTTGACATCATGTGTTATTCGCTAAGCACGAAACTTTTGCTCATAATATTTATTTTTCATAGCCTTTCTTAAAGAGCGTTTGGTATTTCTTTAATTTTCATTGTTTCTTTGATGTTTTATTTAAGATTTTTAAACAGTACATATTTTTTGTAAAAGAATTTTTAAACAAAACATTTTTATCATTACAATATCTTTTTTCCATCTTTCATCTATTTATTTTATCTTAAAAGTTATAAATGTAATTTATTTAGTAATAAACACTAAATTACTATTATTCAAAACAAAAGGAAACTGGTGAGTAAACTAGTTATTTAAAACTAGTTAATAAAGTTATTGTTAAAGACAGTTAAATTTTCAAATAATAACAAGTTTCCTTGTTTATGTCGAGATTTATAAACACGGTTTTCAGCCAATCAGAACGCGCGTTATATCGTAGTTATTTTATAAATGATTCTTATAAAATAACTACAATATAACACGCGCTCTGATTGGCGGAGACTGTATATAAATTTCAACATAAACAAGGACATTTGTTGCGTTCTAGTCATTTTGTAGTTATTTTATAAAACTATTTTAAATAATTTTTGCGTTCTTTGTTATAAATTAAACTGACTTACATGTTAGCGATTTTCTACAATTTCTCGTGTTCTCCCAACATCTCCAACATCCCCTGTGTCTATATCACAGGACAGTAAAAATGAAAAGAAAAGAAAAGAAAAAAATGGAGGTAAATATTTTAGCGCTCGTATAAAATCCGTTTGTAGTCGTAACACAGGGATCCCAAGCTCAGTATTTCTAAAGTCATTTACATATTTACAGTAAATGTATGGAGTTAATCAAAATTCATCAATTTTGTGAACTTTTGAAAAGAAAAGCACTTTTTTCTTAACTGATCTGTTGTAAAGTGATGTTTTTGACAGGAAGTAGGTCTTTATAGGACTACGTGTTGATAAACCGTTATGCATGGCAAAATAAAGTATTTTCCTATAAAACATTTGTATACATACAACACCCTTCCGGTCCGGTTCAACGTGGAGATTGCGAGGGCACATCTTGATTAATAGAGAGCATAAAAGCTTTGTTGACCAACTCTTTATCTAATAATACAATATATTTTAAAAAATGACTTTTTAATTTTTTTTAAATACGATTTCCCTTGGCTTTTGTCACGTCACGCACCGTCACACCATATTTCGTCACGCCTTTCCCTTTTTCGTCACGCCTTTTCCGATTTAATGATTTTCCAAACCACAGGAAAAAGATTGTTATTCTATGAGCTTGAAAGGTTTATCACCACAAGTATCCATTGAATCTTGCTGTGGTAAGATACACAACTCTGTTGACAACTGGAAAGATCTTGAGTTTTATGTAGGCGTTTCCGGTTTCCTGGGTCTTTTCTCGAAGGTCTTGAGCTTGTGGGTGGGTCGGGAACGTGATACCCGCTCCCTCAAAAAGCTAAGTAAACAAAGCTAGGAAAAAAAAAAAAAAAAAAAAGATGAAAGCATTAAAAATAACTGCCGCAATGTTTCAATGTCAAAAAGGTTGTCCTCATAATAAAAAGACTAATAAAAGAACTGTCATGTGATTAATTGACAACCAGCTTTACCAGATTTAGGAAAATTGACCAATCCAGTCACTACAAAGAAAACTAGTTAGTAATCTAGTTTGAGCTGCGTCGGTGTACAATGCATAGAACCAAAGGATGGGTTGTAGGTAATTTGAAACACCGTAAATAAATAAAAAAAAAAGTACACTTAACAGCCCGGGGGGGTACTGCCCTATATTTGCTATACGGGTATGTGCCACCCGATAGGGTACGTTTTTTGGCTTTTAAATCTGGAATAGAGTATCATTTTTTGACAGTTTTTCAGGGATAGCGTAAGGTTTTTGTCTGGGATAGGGTTAGGTTTTGGTCGTTTTAGTCTGCTAGGCTACGGTTTCTGCTGGCACAAAAACAATTTCAACTAAATTTGAAACAACTGGTAAGGGGGGGGTTCTGTTTCTTAAATTCACCACGAAACAATGCAAAAAATTTCTATTACTTAAATAATTCACAAACCTTATAGGGGGAGTTCCGTGGACTACTTCGATCCTCCTGGTTCCGCCACTGTTTGTCGGAGTAAAAGAGACATGGATTTTTAAACGTAAGAGAAGAATAAACAACCAATGAGCAGCGTCATGATGGTCTAGGAACTAATACTGCGTAAACTTGGAATTTTGAATAAGATTGTAATAAAAATGATCTAGTTTTATGAAAGTTCCAAACATTAATTCATTAGAATTAGTTTAAGCTTTGAAAACTTTTTATATACCTTTTAATCGTTCCTCTATCTTTACTGACCCCTCTATCCTTACTTACCCCTCCCTTGATTTTTTTCCTTGTGACAAATTGTGTGCGACAACGGAAGACTAGGTTCTAAGATAGATTGGCGGGCTTTTAAAAATCCAAAATGGCGGTCAACACTAAAGTGGATTTTCCTAAAATAATGTAGAAAGATAAGTATTTTGAAGCTGTAAACTATAAGAGCGCTACAGATGGTTCCCATTTCTTTCTTCTATTGCTAGTCATTAAGTCTGTGTAATTTAGTGTTTAGCGAATTTTAGAATTTATTAGACATCAAGTTCTTGATCGACTGATCAAGAGCGAGTAATACCGCAATACAATTTGTATAAAATTAATTTTGCAATCTCTGGGTCCTCATTTAAGATAAATAGAATATTCATTTTCATTTTTTATGTTTTGGCTTCAAAAAATCTGCTGCGAATTTGTCATTCAAATTCTGTTTGTCTGTAGATAAAGAAAAATGGAGAGATATTACTTATAAAACTTCTACATGATAAGCTTAGACTTAATAACACTTCTTACCCCTTCAAAGAATATAGCTTCTATGAAGCATTTCCTTTTCCCATTTGAAGGCAAAAGGGGGATATAGGAATGTTATAAAACCATAATTGGGTGAAGGGACATTTTCTCATTTTTGTGATCCTGATATAAACAATTAGATTCCCACTTTTTGTGATTGTTGTTGTTTTTGTTGTTGTTGCTGCTGCTGCTGCTGCTGTTGTTGTTGTTGTTGTTGTTGTTGTTGTTGTTGTTATTATTATTATAGCTATTATTTATTATGACCAATACATAAACAATTCCATATTTTTGTTCTAAAAAAATTCTTATTTATTATGTGTTGCTTTTTATTTCTCTTTTATTTTGTTATTTATCCTTTGGACCCAGGGTATCAGAGGGGGAGAGGGTGGGGAGACATTCCCCATCTCCTTCCCCCTGCTTTCCTTATCTTCATCTGCTACCCCCTCCTGAGGGCCTTAGTACCCAAGAATGAACAGTACATAGGGCTAACATCTCTTTTCTAATAATTCTTGGTGTTTATTATTGCAGGGTTTGTTGACCCCAATGTTGGGGACAATGGTAATGGTAATGGTGGCTCACAATCATGCCAGAACCGACCATGTCAATATGGAGGTGTATGCCGCATTGACCCAACTGGAAATAGACGATGTATCTGTCCATCCACATGCTCAAAAGATTACAGCCCTGTATGTGGTAGTGATGGCAATACTTATAACAACCCTTGTCTAATGAATGTTGCAAAGTGTAATGCACAAAGAGATATCTACAGACGACACTATGGACAATGTGGTAAGCCTTTTTTAATAAATTAATAATGTATTCTTACACCATGAAGTGCATATGTGTTGACAGTACACCAAGATATGTGACACATTTTTGGCTTTTCCGACACGTTTAACAAAGGTTTTAATTACTTGAAGCTTTCAAGTTGCTGCCTTATGCCGTATGCATTATCTTTCACAGCTGTGAGTCCAATGGGTCGGGTCGCTGGTTTGAGCCCTGCAGATGGCACATGTGAATTGAGTTTGTTTGATATGTTGTTCTCTCCCTTGCCATGAGGGATTTTCTCCAGGATCTCCAGTTTTCCTCCCTCCATAAAAAATCAACGCGAGTTTGAGATTTGAGTGTAGAGAGTATTCGAATGTAGTAAGGAATGTGTGTGGAGAGAACATGGCCCCACAAGCTTCTTGCTTTAAACAATCTACTGTGTATAAATAAAAAAGATTGTTATTATATTATTATTATGGATTTGTGGTACAGCTTTTGATGTCATATTTGTTGAGATATTGTCTTCATCCCACCTCAAGTCTTCTTTGATGGGTTGATCTCTTTGTTAAAAGTGCCAAAATAGCACCAAAAAAGTGTTAAAAGTCTTGGACTACTTGAAACAGTATCACTCTTCGTGCTATAATAATGGGTCTTGCTAAGTAGACAAGACCTTATCAGATCCAAAATAAATTGAAGAAAAAAAGAAAGCATAAAACATAGAAATTCTTTGCCTATATTAAAATAGCTTATACAACTGTGTTAAACTTTCAAAAACTCACAATATTTCAAAAACTCGAAATATTTCTCAAGGTCCTTTTTCACTTGGAGGCTCATTTGCAATTAAAAAAGTAGTATTTCAACCAATTTTTTGATATCTAGTTAATGATGGTTGGAAGCCATCAAAATTAGGCCAAATACAAGGGTGGATACAAGATTTTTGAAGAGGGGGGTCCAAAACCTACTTACAACAGGGGACATAATTTATGTTGTTAAAAGGACAAGAACAAATAAGGGAAAAGATAAGTTAAAAAAGGGGGTTTGCAACCCCCAACCCTCCCCCTTGATATATCATCTTTATATTTTACACATAAATTCTATCATACTTCATCATGCTTATTTAACTCATCCAAGGATAGGCTTTAAAAGTCGGATTCATACTTTTTGAGTGCTAAAAGTTCTTGCTGAGGGTGGGGTGGGTGGAGGAGCAGTTTGAATCTTAGGAATCCTGATCTTAGATCTGCAAATGAGATACTTCTTCATGTAGGAACACACTATGCAAGTTGCTATTAAAGGAAAACATAATGTAATATCAATTTTTCTTGGTCACTGCTCTGTCCTGCTTGGTTTGTTGGTCGAGTGAAGAATAAGGTTAAGTAAAAAAGACCCTGAGGAGGGGATAGGAAGGAGGAACAAAAATAGGGAGAAATTCCTCTATTTTCCTTTTGTCACCAAATCTCTCAGCCTTGTTAAGAGAAATTTGTCTCCTAACTAATCTTCGCTTGGCCAAACCAACCAATGGGGACAAAGACCAAGAATGATAACGGGAATCCTCCCAGTCCAACAATACATACGGCTAAATGGGATGGGATATTTTTCTTAACTGGACGTAAAATAAATCGTTTGTTAACGCATCATATCCCAATATTGCGGTAATGTGTGACGGCAAACAAAATTCTTTTTCGAACATCGCAAAATTTTACGAGCGAACGAACGAACGAACGAACGAACGAACGAACGAACGAACGAACGAACGAACGAACGAACGAACGAACGAA
>JANTNT010234483.1:3163-14571 GCA_024752375.1 Entacmaea quadricolor
GTTGTATAAGAGTGTGGGGGTACACCAAGCGCATAGTTTTGTCGTGTGTTTGTGGGGGGGGGAAGCGACGCCCGGGGGGGGGGGGGGGGGGGGGGGGGGGGGGGGGGGGGGACCTGGTCCCTACCAATGTGTTTATTCAGCCATGAGGTAGACAAGTTCTTTTGCAAGTCATTGCTATTTCTATTTGCAACTAAGCTTTAAAAAAACGATACAGTAAACAAAACAAGGCAAATAAATTGGGTTGTCCTTCATGGTTTGCAATGCTTGCTCATTGGATTGAACAAACAACAAAAACAAATCAACAAAACAAAAATTCAGACAAAAGAACCGTTGAAGCTATTGTTTAGAAGACTGAATCAGATGACAGGTTGCAAATCCATGAAGGTTGATCCCCCTTGATTTTCAGTCTTTAAGTCACACACTTTTGTCATCCATCTTACATCATGCTTAGGTCGAAAGCTGAGGAAAATATATAAAATAAAACCAAGTTTGATGTAACAATCATTATCATGAATTTTAATATTGTTAATAGATTATCAAAAAGTGTTTGAGGTTGATAAATCCTGTATACCTGCAAGAGAAGCTCTGAGGGTAAGTAATAATAAATATAGACAGAGATAGGATGTAGCAATGCTTTCAACAAAGCCAGCTTCACATTCAGAATATTTCTACATACAGGCACTTACATGTTGGTAATATATATATAATATATATATTTTACAATCTTCACCTCATGGACAGGGAAACCCCACAGAGCAGAGCTCAACCAAAGGGACCCAAATTTAAGCCTGGTTTCCATAATTTATGTCAGCGACACATTTGCAATACCACCGCAAGCACTAGGTTGTCATGCTTATGAAAAGTTGGTTGAGTTCAAGTGTTACAGCATGCTGGCAGAGTGTTCCAGTGACATATGCAAACCAGGTTTTAGACATTGACTTTTAAAAGGAAGAGAAAAGGAGAACCTAGAGAAAAACCCTTGAAGTACAGGAGAAAACACCAACAAAAAATCTACTTACGAGTCACAACTTTGTGAATCAAATCCCAGACCTCAGTGATGAGAGGCAGCACACCAGCATTGCATGCCACCCATGGATAAGGTCCGTTTACAAAGACAATTTTTGTCGCATAATATGAGTGGCAATTTCAACAGCGATAAATTTGCAAACCCAAGTCTTGCGTGTAAACAACTGGCAATTTTACTACGACATTCTTCAAAAAACTTTGCCTTTTTTCAATTTTGCTAACTTTTTACTAATGACAGCCTAGTAGTAAACAAGTATGTCTTCTTGGTTACCTGTGGCTTCAAAATTTACCTTTTACTCATTACATTGACATTTTTCCTCCCAAAAAGGGTAGGCATGGTAGTGTTTCTTCTGTTACCTTTTAAGACAAAAAATGTCACTAAATTGCACTAAATTTTGAAAAAGTGTTTTTAAAGCTCAGTCTGATCTAGTCTGCAAACCAGGCATTACTAAGCTGTGGTGCAAGGAGAATGGGAAGAGAAAGAGCAGAAGGGAAGTTTCCTTCCCTTCTCTCCTCCCCCCTGCCCTCCTCTCCCCTTATTTTTTGTTCTCCCCATTCTCGTGTCCCCTAGCGCCACAGCTCTCTTTCTAAGAACTCAGCTTTTTTCAAAACGTCTGAAAAGTCTTATCCTACTTGACAGTTGTTTACAGCCTTTACATCATTTTGATGCTTAAAACTCATGACTTATTCAAGTTCTGATGTTTTGTTTGATTTCCTTGTCAGATATTCGCAAAAAAAAATTGTTTTCCAATCTTTCTGAATTGTCTTCAAGTTTCAGAATTTGTGATTCAAAAATAATGCCTAGGTAACTGAAGACTGAGTTAAACCTAAGCAAACAAAGATTGAAATTGCTTTGCAGTAAGTTTTCTAGTGTACAGAAGTTTGTTTCAGTCATGAAATTAAACTTTTTTGCTCCAAATTTGTCTACTCGTGTGTTGCTTTTTGTGGACATTCAGGGAAAAATATTCTTCTTCTTGGTTTTTGCTCAATTTCTGAGTCTTCTACTTCCTATGTTTTAGAAAAAAATTAAGGGGAGTTCCCTGTGAAATGTGAAAAACATTATTTCAATGGCTATATATAATAAAAGAAAGCATGCAAACAAACAATACATGCGCACAAAACAAAAATAATGCACACGCACAAATCAAAAGTATGATAAATCGCAAATAAAGCGTGCACACGAACCAAAAATCACAATAAAGTAAGTGAAGAACATATGCAAATGGAGACTAATAATATATAAATTAATAATAATAATAATAAATTAATTTTTAAAAAAATTAAGTAGGTAAATGAGTAAATAAGTAAGCAAACAAGTAAATTGGTAAATGAGTAAATAGGTTGATTGCTAAATAGCTAAACAAGTAAATAAGAAAATAAGTAAACATGTAAACAAGTATATAAATAAATAGATAAGTAAATAGGCAAACAAGCAGACAAGTAAACAATCAAAGTTAACAAGTAAATAATTAAATAGGTAAATAAGTAAAACAGTAAACAAGCAAACAAGTAAACAAGCATGTAAAAAAGTAAATGAGTTAGGTTGGTCCAAACAGGTAAATATTTGGTTCTTGGACAATTGTACAGATCTTGGAAATAATGGATGGGTTGTAGGTGATTTGAAACGCTGTGAACAAAAACTAGTTTACTTAACTGATGTTTTGGATGTTAGTCCTTCGTCGGAGTAAAAGAGAATATAATGGGGAACCCAGGGGTTTATATACTGTAGGAGAAGAATAAATAACCAATGAGAGAAAGTCAGAGTTACCAAACAAATGGAAAGACGCTAATCAATTAAAAATAACTATTTCTCTCATTAATTATATATGTCAGTTAAGTAAACTCCTTTTTATTCAGTGTTTCAAACTACCTACAACCCATCATCATTTATGTATTATACACCGACACAGCTCAAACTAGATTAATTACTAGTTTTCTTTTGTACAGATCTGGCTTCACTTGTTCTGTAAATCATGACCTTGGCTCAAATGTTTTCCCATCTGGCCTGACCTAACTCAGTTATTAAGTATACAATCCTGCCAAATGCCTTTGAGTACTATTCTAAAATAATTCCTTACTCCTTATCATTTTACAGCAACTTCCAGAACAAATCAAAATTAAGCAGGAAAAAATGAAAGAGGAAATGTTGGGTAATTAAAATTCAGTCATTATTAATTTACTCGTTTCCTGTTGCATGTCTAAGTTGCATTTTTTTTTTACAATTTTCTAAATTACATTCAAAATTACAAGAAAATCGTGGTTAAATGTTTTAGGATCCACACCAAAGATTTAGGTCTTTTGTGCAAACAGAAACACACAGTCACATTTATCCTTTTGACCCTAAATATTCTTTGGTTTTCAACCATTCTTCGGGAATAAAATAACAGACATGGCAGTCATGTTGGCATACATAACAAGAGGCTAACGAGAAATCTTCAATTTGTTAGCTGTACACCAACATTGCAGCTGTGACGTCATGTGAAAACCAAAAAAATAAACACATTAGACATACAGACTATATGAAATGACAAGAAAAAAGACAGATCACTTTTTATTGGATCCTTGAAACATCTCATGTGGCTGACCTAGCATTTATCAAAAGTATATATTTACTAAAAAGAGTCATAGTATATTGAGACAGTGTTGATCTAATTGAAATAATTATCTGTTATTCTTTATGCATGCCTTTTGAGTGATTTTTCTTTTGTCTCTTTCTAGGCAAACTTAAGGAACTTGGAAATGTATTTCTCAAGCCATTTGGGCTTTCCACAGATAACTTTAAAATGCAACAGGATCCCAATACTGGAGGTTATTCTGTGAATTTCCAAAATTAAAAACCTTCAAGTCCTTCAATATTCCTAATTTTTGAGGCCTAAAGAATATCATATCATTGGAGTTAGATGCTGTTTTAACAAGAAATGTAAGCAGAAGCGATGAATACAGACTTTAAGTAATTAGCTAATAAGCTTTTGTTAGAGCCACCCTCACATAATAGACTAAAATGAAATAGTCTGGCTGGCAAGTGGATGTCATTACAGGTCAAAGAAACAATTAATGACTTATCTGTGTTAGATGTGACATGTGTCTTTCACAAATTAATAGAAAATTTGGTTCTGATATCATTGAAAATTGAATTCTGGATCTAAATTTTAAAAAAAAGAAACATCAAATTTATCAAAGTTTAACCCTGAAACAATCATGAGGCTGTTAAATGTCGGGGCATGAATAACTCACAAATCTAATTGGAATGTTAATTATTGGGAGGTAAACTAGAGAAAAACCCTTGAAGCAAGGGAGAGAACCAACAAACAACTCTGCTCACAACTTGTCCTGAGCTCAGGAATCCAGCCCTGAACCTCAGATTTGGAAAAATCCTCAAACAGACTGTTGAAAAAACATTATTGCTAGTTGTGTTTAGCAGGTAATATTGTAAGAAATAACTTGCATTCAAATAAATGTCTTAGTAAGATTTAATTTATCATGAATACAAAAAAATGCTGAATTTTCTCTTGCTCCACATGATTGTAAAGCAGAAGTACTCTAGTCTTGTAGCACAATTTATTTTTCTGTTTGTTAATGAATTCAAATTAAGAATTAAAAATTGCAGTTTGTAAGCACAAACCTTGTATTAAAGTGAAATGGAATATTAATTCAAAATTCTCATCAGCAAATTATACAAACTTTTTTATTATCAACAGTGGTTCATTTTTACAATTATTATATTCAAAATATAATTTACAACTTTAGAATAATTAAGCTGCAGCTGGAAATGTTTTATTCTTTTAGTTATTCATATAAGGTTGTTTTGGATTCAAGCTCAACTTTTATTCTAACTCAATATTTTTATCCAACACTGAACCATCCAAGGGCTGTAAAAGCTATGGCTGAGTCAACTTCCTTAGCCATTTTGGTTCAATCTCCTGTTTTGAAATCATTTTGACTCAAATGGAATTAAAAACATTACGTTATTTTTATGAATAAAATTCAACTTTATTTCTTGTATAACAGTGTTTATAATAAATAATACAAGCTTTATTTCAGTTTCTTTATCTGATATTTCAAACATCTGATTAGTAATGCAATGTCATTAGACTTAAATCTTAAATTTAAGGCCCTTTTTCAACCCTTCAGTAATAAGGTTATACTACACTTTGTTTTAATGAACATTCAGAAATCAAGCCTAGTTCTCATCAAAGACAAATATGTAGATATTCTACAAATTTAATGACAGATAATTACTGAGAATTTAGCTTTAGAGGAAAGTCTGCATTGTGTTTCTCTAAAGAAAGTACAATCCCTGTAAATGTGAACATGTAATAACAGTTTTGTTCTGAAAATCTTAATAAAAAATGATACTAAATTCATGCTAAATTGACTGGAGTACCAAGGAGGATTTTCAAAATGTATAAAAACAATTCAAGTAATTTGAAACATGTTGTGTTGAAAAAACCTATTTTCTTAGAGAACTTAGTACAATCAATTTACATATTTTATCATGAAGACATGAGGCTTTGGTTTGTTACCATGGTCTATTGACCAGTGATTCAGCTTCAGTAAGAAGTGTTTTATAATCCAATAATGTGTTACTAAAAAACAATAAAACATGAGGGACCAAAATTTTTAATTTCCTAGGGAATAAAGTGAAGTTTTGTGATAAAATTAATTTAGCCCAACATCTTCAACAACAACTCCAAAAAAGTTGAAAGCATAACTTGTGAATAAACACTTACATGAACGTGTAATAATTGATTCCAGCAGATTTTAAACTCACTGAAACTTGATATTAATTATTTCTCTCTTTAAACAAGGATTTCTTACACCTAAAAGGTCAAGGACTAAAAATTTCTGAAAGTACATATCTTAAAGGAATCTAGCAGTAGTGCTTTAGAATGTATTATATTTTCATTTTTACAATGATTCTCATCTACCTGACCACAATTTAGAAGTGGTAATGAAGTGATTTCATTTACTTTCATTATTTTTACAATTATTACTACAAAGTGTGACATTTTATGTACCTTTACATTTCAATTACAATTGTATTGTCATAAGAATATCACCAGAAATGAAGAATATTTAGATTTCCTCGCCCATAATTTGTAACATATCTTGAGCTTGTTTGACTGCCTTACGATAACAACCCCTCTTAGCTTTCTTGTGTCGTCTGGAGAAGTTGGAAACAAAATGCTGTAGTTCATTAACAGGCATAATGGAACTTGTATTTGACCCAAACCAAGTAACATGAGCATGCTTGGTTGTCTCTGTTCCTTCCCCAAAGTTTCCACTAACAGCTAATACTCTCCCAGGCCACCAAGGGTGTCCATGGACCTTACCCCACACAATGTTTCCCACAGAAACTTGCTTTTCAGGAACACATAAATTATTTGAAATTTTCTTTGCTCTGACTGGAGTTTGCTTCATTCTTGCTCCCTTTACCCTTACTGTTGAAGGCAGGGATTTACTACCATCTACTGAGCTGCTGGTGTCTACATCTACAACTTCTGCTAGACTCTCAGGAGAATCAACTTGCACATGGGAATCTGAAGAGGAATATTGGCTTTCTTTTTGTTTCTGTGTTGGAAGACCTCCCCAAATACTCCAAATGGTGTTATCATCATAACTTGTCATATTCTGTTCAAGTATTGCTCTTTTTGCACTAATTCTGGCAGACTTCTTAGCAGGAGTGAGTGGCAATTGTTTGCTACAGGATTCTTCATTCTTTCCTTCATACTCACCAGTGTGCAAATCCATTATTAGTTCACTTTCATCATAATTTAAGTTGTCTTGCCTTTCTTGTGGGAATTCTGACCTTTCACCAAGTTGTTCTGCAGAAGAATAGCTTGTGCCACTGTCTGTAGATACACTATTATCATCTCTGTCATGACAAGCACTGCCAAGCCCAAGGCTACCAAAGAACTCAGCTACCTCATCACTCTCCCTGTTTATACACCCTTCATTTGAGATACCTTGGATTTCAGATTGGTCATTACTGAAAACATTGGTTTTCAAATCATTTTCAGGGGGGAAAAGATTCTGTCTCACAGAAGTAGTGGATAGAGTACTCATGATTTCTGTGCTATTCTCATTGCTTCCAGCTGTACTTATACCTGATTGTTCACCACAAGGCAATATTTTGTCCAAATTATCAGTGGAATTAGATTTACTATTTGAATCAGGAGCTACTTCCATAACCTTTCTCTTGGTTGATTTACTTGTAGTAGCTTTTCTTTGAGACTTATAGACATTTTTAGAGCTATCCCAATTGACAACTGATGTAGTGTGTTGTTTAACATTTGATCTTGATTTTGATGGCTTGGTTCCTACCAATTCACTTTCTGCCTTTCTTTTCAAGCCATTTCCATCTACTGTGGAAATCTTACACCGCTGTCTAAGTAAACGTGAGCTGTGTCTAGTATCTAGCTCACTCAAACCATCCTGGCTTGCTGTTGTGTGACTATGAGAAGAGCCTTCTCTAGAATTAAGACTGTCCTTACCAGTTGCCCCTGAATGAACCAGTAAACTTCCTTTTGTTTCTGAGCTTTTAGAGACACTGACTCTTGAATTAGAACCACCAGGTCTCTTTGAAGTAGTGTTGAAGTAAATTCGGTTTCTTAGACTTGAATAGGGCTGTTTAGATGGAGAAACTACAGCCATGCCAAGAGGAAGGCTGCTTTTATTTGACATCAACTTCTGATCATCACTTTGCTTGGAAATGCTTGTTCTAAACGACATAATAACCACAAAAATAAACATCGCAAACTCACAAGCCCTCAACCATTTTACGAAGGTAAAAGTAACTTGTTTAAGGGGTCGGGAGCAGTATATAATTAAAATGACAGAGCTACATTACTGTGTCTTGACTCAAGGCTAAAAATCTTACCTTGGAACCACTGAGTTTTTCTCGTCAAACAAAACCCCGCGAAACGTTCTAGATCTGTGTTTGAAGTATACAAGAAGACAGTTCCCTAAAGACTGCTCCACTGTGGCTGAAATTACACTACCTTGCCTTAAAACTGCCATTGAAGAGGTTTTACATCGATATTTAGCAAAAATAAACCAAGTACCTTCATCAGTGGTCTTTCCAACTCATTTCCATACTGACCCGCTGACCGGAAGGGAGAAATTACTCTTCGATCAATAACCACTTCGTCATTTTTAACTAAAATTTTAAAAATTCCCAATCTTGAAATGATTTTTGAAAGATCAGAAACTTTTTTAGACTCATAGCAATTCACAGTTTAATTTTCATTGAGTTTCATTTACCAGTTTTAAAAGAATCCAAAGAAAATAAAAAATTCATTCACCTGTTCAATTCAGAAAAAAATTCAAGCAAAAAGATTAAAATTTTAAGTCAAAAAGTGTTTGTTCTAGACTTCTGTTGATTAAACTGTAGAAAAGGAGTCTGACATTGAAGAATAAATCTCTGGAGCGACGTAAAACTTTTTATTTCTGTTTTGGACATGTTTGTGGGGTAAATTCTCCCAACATACATGTCTTCAAAAATATAAAACTACCAGAAGGCCCCTAAAAGCCATGAACTCGACTAACTTTGGACTGTGTAGTCGGTTAATTCCTCAAAGCTACGTTAACCAGGGGCAGAATGCAAGAAAAACCATCGAAAATGAAATACGAGTCTTCCTAGAACATGTAAGTGATCAAGTTTCTGCGAATGACTTTGTTTTTATTTAGTAATTTGAATCAATTCTATGGACGGTTTTAAGGCCCAAATTCATTCATATGATTGAACATGCAGCCTCTTACATAAAGAAAACAACATATTTACATTTTGGTTACTTATTATTCATTATTAGAAAGATCAGCTTGTTAAAAAATTAAATTAGCTGTGTCTAAAAGGTCATCAAATTTGCTGAATGAACCATTAAATGCAGTTTGCCTCATTGTTCATTGCCTCATTTCAAATCATTTGGGAATAAACTTCTTTTATGAAGCATTTCCACATGTCGTCTTGTGCATTATAATTGAGCCAAGCTGAATGGATTTGTGTATTGTAATACAGACTGAATGCATGGGAGGGCCAGAGAGGAAAATGTTTGTCTCAAGGTCATGACCTAGGGAACGAACACAGCAAGGTCCATACAAAAGACCAAGACCCAAATATTTTCCCATCCAGCCATATATACGTATCCCACACTATAGGAGAAAATACAGCATATCAGAATGCAGGAAAACCATTGTATATTTGTCAGTATTCCACTTATTTTCTATGGTGTGGGATAAAATAGTTATACAGTTCTTTCTTGTGGCACTGAGGAATATCCTACTATACTAGTTGATTATATTTTCTAAGGCTCTTGTGCGCTTGAAGTAAATGCAAGTAAAGCTTAGGATATACCATGGTATGCCACTTGAAAGCATTATGTACCTAGTATATATAGTATCAAAAAAATGAAATTCACTGGGAGTTAAGGTAACACGTATACCTTAAATCTAGAGAATTTCATGGGCAAGAACTGCTAAAATTGAGTGATCTCTTTTTTTGAGATGTCATGCAACTGTTTGACCTTAATAAAATCTCTTTACATGATAATATAAGGACTGCATGGTCTCAAACAGGAATCACAGGGCAGGTTTTAGAGTAGTGGGAATAATATAATAGCACTAACAATGTACAGTATTTTAATCAGATACACACCAATTTTATTGAGCCCTGAAACAACCAAAAGAAAACTAGTGATTAATATAGTTTGAGCTGTGTCAGTGTATGATACATAAAAATGATAGATGGGTTGTAGGTAATTTGAAACACCATGAATAAAAACAAGTTTACTTAACTGACGTTTTGGACGTTAAGTAAAGGACTAACGTCAGAAACATCAGTTAAGTAAACTCATTGTTATTCATGGTGTTTCAAATTATCGACAACCCATCCATCGTTCCCTGAAACAACCAGAAAGCTCCAGATTAAAGTCAGGGCATAGCTAACTCACAGATTATATTGATTTTTGTGGAGGGAGAAAAACCGAGGGAGAGAACCAACAAACAACTCTTCTCGCATGAGTCCTGAGCTCGGGATAGAGTCAAACCCTGGACCTCAGCGGTGAGAGACAATGTGCTAGCAGGACATGACAACCATGTTTTACCATGTTATAAATGGCTAGAAAAAAATTGGAGGTTAAAGCAACACCTGTATATAGTACATTTGTAGTACTGTCCTGTCATGATTTTAGGAAACTGTTGATAAAGGTTAATCCAATGCCTCGGTAAAGACAGTATACCCTGGCCAATAAACTAATACCTGAAAAATGAGAGCTAAAATACTCACCTGATCACCTTTTGTACTGGTACAATATCACAAGTAGTCTGGTTGGTATTTTCAGTCATTTCTCATTGCCCATTTTATCCATATCCTTAATCATGATCTTTTATTCAATGAACAGAGAAAATTACCCTCCTCTGGCTGGGATGATGCAAAAATTGAAATGTTCTTACAAGAGCTGTCAATCATGGACAGCAATAACTTCCCAGGTTGGTGAATTCTTGTTCATTTATCACTTCTACCTATGTCACTGTGTCTTTTATTATAACCAGATTCTGTTACTTTGTATTTCCAGGAAATGTTGGTGCAGGTGAAAGAGAGGGAAGAGTAGCTTCACCAATAGTTGCCAAGCGCCACTTTAGGTTGGTTTCTTTAAGACTTTTCTTCTTCCTTGAATGTGTGAAGTTGATTACTAACTAGTATAAGTGATTATATTCATTATACAGGTTAAGTCATGGTATTGGACGATCTGGTGATATCGCAGCTATCCAACCCAAGGCAGCAGGATCATCCTTACTCATGACTCTCACTAACTCCATGGTTCTTGACGTTATAAAGATAGCAGGTATACGGACCATAAGACATAAACATACATCAATCTTCTCTGACAGCTAATATTGAGTATGTCCTAGTATTCAGCTTAGTGGTTAAAGCGCTGGTCTGAAGTAAGGCATGTCACATGTGGTCTAGTTCAATATCCTTTAAGGTGTCTTAAAGCTGTAAATGTATAGCTTTAACATTGTCAAATTGAAGTACTGATCAGCAGACTTTTTCTGCACCAATTAACCTCCTTGGACAAGTTTTATACTAATCTACTATTGGCCACCTGCAATATGAATTTTTTTAGCACTTTTATTTCCCTCGATTTGTCAGAACTGTGAGATCCTATTTTAAGCATGCAAGAATCTAAAATAATTATTTGTTATGGGTTACCTGTGGATTTCATGATCATTTTTTCAAAAAATTCCTTAAGGAGGCACGAAAGGGTATTTAATTTTGGGGTACACCCATCACAGCGACCTAAAAAGCTTTTTATGGCTTAGTATATAACAGTAAGTCAACCTGTCAAATCAAAGTACATGAAGTAAGGATTCAAATAAATATG
>JANTNT010234594.1:0-14570 GCA_024752375.1 Entacmaea quadricolor
TTTATCATGTCAAGTTCACACGACATCAAGGATTGGCTGAGGGCTCTTGGCCAATCAGAATCGAGATAGTGAGTAAAATGTATAATAAAAAAACTTATTTCATTTTTGACATGAGTTTCTTCAAATGGTACAAAGTCATCTATGTGAAGTTTAATATAAATCAAGCTTTAGATTTTCTGGATCAACTTGGGGTATAAAGTGTGTGAAATGAAATGCAAGAAATTTTATCACTCTGAGGTGGAGTCCAGGGCTAGACACTAACGGTAGTCTGCTAGTGTCAGACTAGTAAATTTTTGCCTTGGACTAGTAAAAATAACATTGACATAGACATTGGGATAGTAGATATCCACAGGTCCACTGGTCCAGGGACTAGAGCCTGAAAAAATTAGTGTCAAGCCCTGTGGACGGTAAAGCCTTACAGGTTTGACACCCAATTACAACGCCCCTGATAGATTGAATTATAATTTAGAAGTTGATTTTTACAGAGGGAGGAAAACTGGAGAACCTGGAGAAAAACCCTTGAAGCAAGGAAGAGAACCAATTAACAACTCTACTCACATGTGACACTGAGCCGAAATTGAACCCGGGTCACATTGGCGAGAGGCGAATGCTCTCACTGCTGTGCCACCTATGGTTCCCTTTAATTATGTACTTACTGACTAGTGGGAGGGCTGGTTTTAGAGGTTTTTATGACCAGTCACATTGACTACTACAGAACCAGAGGGTTCAATAATATTTGGAGTAGGCAGATGGGTCTAATATGTAGGCAGCTGTGTGCAATAATTTTACTACCATTTTTAAATATTTATTGAAACTGTTGATCGCAAAATGGCCAGCGGTATGAGGTTAAGTATCCGGCAATAAACCACTGGTAGCCATCTATTGAACTCTCTGCAGAACTCATCACATGTTTTCATATGAGCATGTCTGGTCCTTGTATATTTTTCTTTCCTACCTACACATAACTCTGGAAGACATGCAATGATTGGTAAAAATCAACGTGAAAACAAAGCCATTTGTCTCTGGAGGTATTATTTATGAGTCTGTATATCAAAGATTTCATCCAGTAAATCATTTTGTATTAATGTGGGATGTAGTGGATTATAAATAAAAATGATTTACTTTTATATACAGACTTGTAAATCGTATGCCCAGGGACAACTGACCTCATTTTCATGTTGATTGTTACCAGTCTCTGCTCGTCTTCTAAATATATGACAAGGGTGAATGAATTTTGTTCTTATACTTGTTTAATTTATATCTTTAATACCTGTTCTTTATTGGCTTTTCTCCTTCAGAATCTACCATTAGAAACATCTAAGGTGTTGTATGAGAAGCTTGTTAGGAGATTCCCCAATTCAGGACGTTACTGGAGATTGTACATTGAACAAGAGGTTTTTAGTAATCTTCCTAAGTGTTCTAATTTATTTATTAGTGATTTTTGTATCTTGAAAGTGCTCTACTGAATTTATGTATTGTCTTTACTTGTTAGTAAAGACTTCTGTTATGAGAAGTTCTTCTTTCTCAAAACAAATAAAAGAGTCCAACTCTGCGCAAAACTTTAAGAGGGAGCTATATCTTGTTTATTGATAAACATAATAAACAATAATATCTTATACTTAGCCTTGAACACTTGCAAAAATAAACAATTTCCAATTGCACAACATTCTTGGGGTTTAATTGAATTGGGTATCAAAGTGTTCAATTATATATTTATATTTTTGAGTCTGTTTCAATTTAATCGTGTGATTTGTGGTTACTTGTGTGGTGTCATTTTTTACTTATTGAATTACTCCAATTATTGTTATATTTACTGGTTTTGTTACATTCAAATGACCTCTACATAATGAAGGGCTGGGTTTTCAAGGGTTTTCATTAATAAGTTGGTTTATTTAGTTACTTGAATTTGATATTATTTACCAATGAATGGGTCTTGCTACTCCAATCCCATTTTCTTTTTTCTTTTTATTTCATTCAAATTGAGGGATTTATTTGACTTGTAAAGCAAAATCAAAAAAAAAAATTGACAAAATAACAAGATATTTTACTTAACATTGGGATGAAAACTAGAATGTTTGCAATAAATGTATGCAATAGTCACTTGGGTATCAGAATGATTTTTTTTTTGTAAACTTGTGAGACAAAATCTAATAGTAATTGGGAGAGGGGAAGCAGTATAGTAAAACTGGGGTCTACTGATGTTTATTTGACTAATCCTTTTTCATTTAGTTATGAAAATCACATTTTACCTCTGCATCTTAGATTTATTAACACAAGATTAAATATTGTGTTGATTAGAGTGAAGGAAATACATGTAAACCCATGCAACAAAATCTAATAGCTGATGTCTAACAAAGTGCATGCCATATATCCGTGAAATAAAACTTAACAAGTATTATTTGATTGCACTATTATGTACAAACTAGTGGATATCACTGAAGCAGAACAGTGCAAATAACAATAGCAAGGTATCTAGTGGTCTTAATCTTTCTTGGTGTAGTTTGTGTGTCAGTGAATTCTTAGTTATCAGATAGACTAACAAAATAGTTGATAACTAAATTAATAGTTAAGACTAGTCGAACATGCTAAATGGTTAAAAAAAATTTTGAAAGATAGAGTGAAGTCATTAAACCTGTGAAACAAAAGCTAATAGTTAGAGTGTAATAGTCAAACAGACACAAGAAAACAGGAATTAGAGTCTACTAATGTGTAATAGAGTGAAGTCATTAAACCTGTGAAATAAAAATTACTTGTTAAAGTGTAATAGCCAAATAGACACAAAAGAAAACAATTGAATTAGGGTCTACTAAAGTGTATTAGTCTAATATCTATTTCACAGGTTTAATGACTTCACTCTAGTCTTATATCTATTTCACAGGTCAAAAAACTTCACTCTAGAGTGATTTCATTTAACCTGTGAAATAGATATTAGACTAATACACATTATTAGACTCTAATTCCTTTGTTTTCTTTTGTTTCTATTTGACTATTACACTCTAACTATTAGGTTTTGTTTTATGGGCTAATTGAAATCACTCTGGTGTGCACTCTATTTAGTTCTCAACCATTTTGTTATCTGATAACTAAGAATTCACTCGAGTATAAACTACATAAAAAGACTAAGACCACTAGATACCTTGCTATTGTTATTTGCACTGTTCTGCTTCAGAGATATCCACTAGTTTGTACATAATAGTGCTGCCAATCGGACAATGCATGTTAATGGATATATTGTGTGAACTCTAGTGGAAAGAAAATGGAATTAGGGTTATACCAATTTCAATAAGATTAAGATAATGTTGCACAGGTTTATTGAAGTCACTTCATTGCAGAATCTCTAACAACAGTTTGTAGGTGTTTACTAATGCAGTAAAGACATCACAAACAAACTTTTGATTGTAAGTTAACTGTTAAAGGTCATTAGGTAGTTTACAGGTAGACTTCAAAACATTAAGGTAAGATGTGTGTGCTTCACAGACATTCTCTTTTATATGTGGCAAATAAGAAATTCTTCAGATGCAGAGATGTTGAGTTTTAGCTGACGTCAGTTAGTGATTTCATTTAACCTGTGAAATGTGTAGTTCCAGAAAATATCCTTACCCCCACCCACAGAGGGAATTGGAAATACTGCAGGGGTGGCCAGGAAATTCCCCAGGGGTGGGGGAGGACATTGGGAAAGTATTTTTCCAGGTCTGTTGGTGTAGGACTTGTATAGGATCAAAGTTTGGATACAGAAGCTGCTACCTTCTGAGTACACTGATCTTGTATATTATTTATATGTTATAATTAACCTTTTGAAAAACAAACGACAACATGGCTGTCCTTGTTGATTACCAGTCTACTAGGAGTCAGTGTGCACTGTGCACCACAGGGAAACCAACCTAGTGAAAACAAAAAATCATATTCATATTGAAGTGTAATAGATAAATACAATAGAAAACAAAAGAATTTGAGTGCAATAATGCGTAAGGCCTGTTTCAAATGTCGCATCTCACTTGTGCCGAATTCAATGCAAATGAGATAAAACAATAGATTTGACTAATTTGCATTTAATTCGGCACATGTGAGGTGCGACGTTTGAAACAGGCCTAATACGCTAAAGTGTTTTTCACAGGTTTATGAAAACCACTATAATAATAATAAATAATAATAATAATAGAGTGGTTTTCATAAACCCATGAAACAAAGTGTACTAATTAAAGTGTAATAGTCAGATAAATACAATAGAAAAAAAAGAATTTGAGTGTAATAATGCGTAATATGCTAAAGTGTATTTCACAGGTTTATGAAAGCCACTAATAGAGTGAAGTCACTAAACCCATGAAATAAAAATTACTTGTTAAAGTGTAATAGCCAAATAGACACACAAGAAAACAATGAAATTAGGGTCTACTAAAGTGCATTAGTCTAATATCTAATTCACAGGTTTAGTGACTTCACTCTAATAATGATGATAATAGTAATAATAATAATGGAAACTTTAATTTTTACAACAATCTTGAATCTCTTTCATGAAGGTAATTTGCAATCAGCCACTTGAATATAACAGAAAAACAAGAAATGCAATACATTAATAATGATAACAGTATAAACTTTAAAATTTCAAAAACTTGGTAATGATGATGATGATGATAAAGCTTTAAGGAAATATGCATTTTGCATATGTCTCAATGCATTTACAAATGATTTGTAAAAAAACTAAATAAATGCCTTTTTATATACATATACTATATAAAACTATCAATCAAAATAACAATGTATGATGATAAAATAAATTACCTATAAATACAACATTTAAAAGGGTATGTCTTTGAACGAGATTTAAATATATTAATTGAATCTAAAATTCTCATGTATGCTGCCAAGTTGTTCCAAAGTTGGGTGCGGTTATAGAGAATGCCCTGTCACAATCTGTCACAGTTAAAGATTTTGGCAGTGGCATTAGGAGGCCTTCAATGCTAGAGTGCAGAGGGCACTTTGGAACATAAAGCCCCCGTTCAAATGAGAACGCAAGTCACCGCAAGTTTGGACTTGCGTCTCGTTTGAACGCCAACTTGCGGCAGCTCGCAGTGACTTGCGATAACTTTGAACATGCTCAAATTTCTTCGCAAGTTGAGTCAACTTGCGTCTCGTTTGAACGGTCAATTGCAAGTTACCGCAAGCCAGTCGTCATAACAACCATTTCGTGCTTGCGCACGCGTATTATAGTTTCAATAAAAATTTTGGTTGCCTTGCACGGCAAAGACTGGCTACTAGTTGTTACGTCAGACTTTTGAAACAACTTGCGTTGACTTGTGTTCTCGTTTGAACGGGGCTTAAGGTTCCAGTAAACTTATTTAATAAGATGGTGAGCAGTTATTATTAATCTTAAAAGTAAAGAGTAAAATTTTGAACACAATCGTATATTTTAAAGGCAACCAGTGTATGCACATAACATAGCCAAGATATAACGCTCGCTCTGAATGTTCAAAGAACTTGTACCAATCCCCAATGGGTGCAATGTCAAAATGTTGCATGTCACACAATTCCATCGCTGCAAAGCTGCCTTTCTTTTACACGTTTTCATCAAGCTATGTTATAAAAGCATTGGTACTTGGTTTAGCGTGCATCCATTGAGTTTTGGGTGCACTTGAGAGGTTGCTTAAGCACTCAAGAAGCTAGAGTCTCACTCGGCTTTTTGTGTGACTCTTATGCTTCTTTCATGCTTAGCAGCCTCCTGCGTGCACCCAAAACTAGATGAATGCACGCTAACCAAGTACAAACCCTTAAGTGGGCTCTAAATCTTGTTTTGTTTTGTTTATATTTGACTATTACACTAACTATTAGGTTTGTTTCAAGGTGAACCATTGCAATAAACCCATGCAACAAAATTTAATAGGCAATTGTCCAGTTGAAAGAACAAATTATGAAATTAGGGTCTAGTATCTTATTTTAGTTTATTTTTTGCACAGGTTAAATGAATTTACTCTAAAAAATGTCTGTTGGCATGGAGGTACTTTTAATACACCTCCAAAACTTTCTCAATCATGTGTGATTGAGAATGGCTCTAATACACTTGGGGAATCAGTATTAGGCAGAAGAAGCAGGATGATTGATATTACATATTTGTAGGCAGTTAGGAAGAATGTTTTATGTAGGAAGTGTAGATAAGATAGACTATTATTTAGAGTTTATTTGGAGCAAGAGTAGTATTACACAAGTGGAACCTGATAAGTGCCCTTGAAAAGACACCTTATAAAAATGAATGTGGAATTATTTTGTTGATATTGTGGCTTTGGAAGATGGACTGTGGTATGAAATAACCTCTTTAGATTGAATAAAAGTACATTCTTTTGATAATCTGTGTACGGAACTCCTCTTGTGGTGAAACAAATGCAACACAACTGCATAAGTTTTGAGGAGTTCGTTCCAAAGTTTGTTGCCAAGTTCTGAAGTTCAAGCTGTACTTGAGAAGTTCACAACAAATTTCATTGAACTCTGATCTTATTTCCCACTCAAATTTGTATTTCAATAGAATCAAGGTTTGATCTTAAATTGTAGCAATGGAAGATAGTTCAGAGGCATAGTTGTCAAATTTCAAAAACAATGCATATACACTCTTTAGGTATTGTGCATAATATCCTTGATTCTAATCAAAATACCAAATTTGTGTCAGAAGTAAAGCTCAAAGTTTGCCAACGAAGTTCGTTGTGAACTTCTGAAGTACAACTTGAGATTTGAACATGGGGACAAACTTGAATCCACTCATCAATAGTTATGTTAAATACAGTGTAGCAGTGATTTCGGTTTTTAAACCAGATATAAAATCATCTTTTTTTGCATAAACTATAGGTTGATTTTCTCAACTGAATTCACTTGCATCTTAAAATTTAAGTAAAAATTAAAATAACTCCCACTTAGCTAAAGATTGAAATCAGACTCAACAGACTTGAATACTATATCTATTACCAAAGACTTGGTTTTCAACTAATGTTGAAAATGACTTGTTTTGGCCAAGAATCAAATCCATAGCCTCCCTTATGAAAGATCAGTTTTATCAAACCCTGGAACAACCACAAGGCTGATCAAAGTCAAGGCATGACAAAATCAGATCAAATTAGAATTAAGCATAAACAAATTTTACTGGCATGAATCCTGGACTCAGCAGTCAGAAGCAATGTGCTAGCCACAGTGCAAGCTCTCCATGAAAGGACCAATGCCCAACTAACCAAATGAGGCAACCCAGGGTTGCATGGAGCCAGGACTATTAAATGGGGGGTGACATAGTTGCCCTCTTTGCCACCCTTGGTTCCAGGCATTCAATCCCACCACTTTCAACTGGTTAGCAGTATCGTTACCTGAACAATTAGATATCTTCTGACTGAATGTTTTCTTGACTATTAGTTTTTGTTTCACAGCTTAAAAGAAAGTACTCTGTTTGGGTTTTATCTATTTAAAAATGTCAGAAAAGAATCGATAAAATGCTAATAACCTTTCTCAAAACAAGGGTTTTAAGATTGTGTTTGTTGGACATGTCGTTGTATGTTTTGTTTGAGTTGATCAGACTTCTGGACACATGCACTCAATCCAAAAATCATCAAAAAAATAGCCAGAGTGCAAATAATATGACTGTGAAATAGCGCGCACTAACTATTTAGTACTAATTAGCACTAATTACTGCAGCATTAAGCCAGCACTGAAGCATAGAAGATTACTGCTTAGCAAAAATAATGGAACACATTTTAAAGCAGCCGATAGACAATAACTTAATAGTCTGTTTCTTGTGTCTTGATTTGTATTCAGAAGTTGTTTGAACAAATAAAGTGTTTATTGGGTTGTTCTGACACACATTTTCTATCCCCGTGCATTACTTAATTCCTGCATGTGCATGTTATGGTTGAATAACTTCCTATTTGGTGCTAATTAGTGCTATTTGTTAGCACCTTTTTCACAGTTATATTATTTGCACTCTAATAAAATATTTATTGTATAACAGTTAATAAAATAGAGGGACAATGCTTGTTGTACAGAGGCAATTCAGACTTTTATGTTTTGAATTGATCACAAAAACAATTATGAAAAAATGTGACTACTGATTGGCAGAGCAGTTGCCACTTGAATAGCTCTATCAGAGGACAGATTTGTTGCCTTTCTGTGCTGAACCTTTGTTGACTGATTCTGGATTTACTATTCCACAGAGTTTCCTTATATAGTTATTGTAGTTACAATGCAAGACAATCCAAAACATTTTATCAGCATTATATTAAAAAGACAATTATTGCTAAAAATTGCAATATGTATGCCCTGGGATTGCGGGTGCCTTGGTATTTTATGTATTCTAAGAGTACCTTAGGAAAAAATAGGTGAATGCTAATCTCCATTCTGAAATTGAGAGGTTTAAAACTTGGTTGAACATGCTATATCCAGTTGGAAAACGGCTACACTTGTTTCATGGTACTCGGCAGATTCAGGGTCTGTCTATAGGAAGTACTAATTTTAGGGTTTACAGTATAGTACTAACACTAAATCCAAACAACTTACTAAAAAATAAGTAATAATAATTAGTGAAAAATCCTTTGATCATTTGGTGCTAATCTTGAGGCTTCTTTTTCTTCAGATGAAACATCAAAATTATGAGAGAGTAGAGAAGGTAACGAGAAAAATAATATCCCTGTAGAAAACAAATGTTAGCAGTGAATACCTTTTGGAATTAATATTTAATTAGACAAGTGACAATGTAGAATGATAAAAGAGTACAATCTGTTTGGTTAAGGTTCAGATGGATCAAATTTGTAGTGATCTATTTCTCCATGGAGTAAGGGGAGGGACAAAATGATCTTACACCAATTTTCCTAACTGGGGGTGGGGGTAGGGGTACTCCCATATATGGACCATATATGCATGGTGATGATTTGCTAAACAGGGTACGGGTTTTGGAGTTTTTGTCATGAACAGGGTGTCCTTTTTCCCAATTTTTGTCATTTTAAGGGGTACCTTTTTTTCCAAATAGCCTTAGTCACTTAGTTTCATCTACTTTTTTGTTGGTCTGTAAAATGATACTGTGTCATTAACAGGGTATGAGAATTTGAATTTGTTTTGTCATAAACAGGGTAACCATTTTAAGGGTCCCAGTGGAACACCCCCACCCGAATCCTACAAGTACCCCCAGATTTCCCAATTATATGAGCCAGACTCCAGCTGTCTGACACATGAACCAACACTGGCCAATCAGAGCAGTCACTGGCCCTCATCCCCAGTCCTTTTTCAGATAAACACCTCACGCAGTTCAACAAAATATTTTAGCTTTGACATTTTCATTTACTCTTCAAATTTGCTATGGGAATCAACAAAAGTCTATTATTATTCAATCCAGGACTATTTACCAGATAACTGCCCACTTTTGATATTCTGGTTCAGGGATCGCATACAAAACAAGCAAAGTTGAGGCTCATCTTAATTATTCTTTTTGTTTCCCAGCCTTGACTCTGATTGTACATGTTTTGTATGTAATCACTGAACCAAAATATTGAAAGTGGGCTGTTGCATTTATTTTATTCACTGCTTGGAAATTTGAGCCCGGTTCAAGGGTCACTTAACAACAGTCTTTTGTGTCCTTCCTATTGGACAACTGGTAATCCCGATACCTACATGTTTTTGGTGTTTAGGCTTTCACCTCTAATCATTTTTGTTTTACATTTTTAAGAGGGGGAGGTGTTTTACTAAAACAAAAAACTGGATTAAAGTTGCATTCATTTAAAACAGGAAGGGGGAGGAGGATTTTAGGGTGGGTCTGAAAATATTTTTACTTAGACAGGGGGGATCTCAAAATCATTAAAATTGGGACTGAAAATTTGTAGTGGGGGATATGAAAATTTTCCAAGCATGTAAGGGGGGAATGCAAAATTTTGTAGCATGTTTTGGAGGGATGTGAAAAATTTCAACATCTTAATGCAATTTCCTCCCCCCTTTCTGGTTTTTAATGAATGCAGCGCAGCCTTACTGATAAATACCTAACAGCATTATACAGGTCATGATGGCATGTTGACTAAAATGTGACTTGCATAAAAAGGTTCAATGATCTTGGCTTTGCTGTATCTTCATGGTAAACTCTATCTGCACCCTTACTGTCCTCCACCTGTACCCATTAACAATAACTGCAGGTCCCTTGAAGCTGCTCCTGCAACATTCTAAGGAAGCATTCATTTTTTAAGATTGGGGGGGTGGACAAATCCCTCTGGGTGTTAAATTAAAAGGTTTGTGACCCCACCAAAAAGTTAGTGAAAAAGTCGTGACCCCCTCCCCTACAAGGCTGTGTTGCTTACTCCAACAAGAAGGAAATTATGATGATCCCCTTTTGCTATTGCAAAAAATTTGCGACCCTCCCCTGGATTCCACTTGTCATCAGGGGTGTAGTGAGAACCCAGGAACAGGGGGGCACTCAGAAATTTTGGGTTACACATAGTAAAAAGCTTGAAAAATCTTATATTAAAAATTTTTACCCTATACATTTTTTTAAAATTGCCAAAATTTTACCCCCTATATCCCCCTCACTATGCTGCTGCCTGTCATTATTTATGTTAAATGGAGTGCATCAGGAAAAACAAATGGAAATTAAGTTTCAAGGTCTTCCCAGTTGCTCTGTTGAATTGTTTTGATCAAACTTCCTTTCAGTTATCCCATGAAATTGTAGTAATTGTTTTCAGAATGTTTCTTAAAATACCTTTATCAATGAGATTTGTTTTTTGTATAACTCTGACACTTTTCTGGTTACAAAATTAAATGTTAATATCCTTGAATTAAATTCTCTTTCCTCCTATTTCTCCTGTCCCAGCAGTGTTCCTTGTGCTCCCATACAGGCTAAACGGTTTACTTAAATAAAATCTGCAATACCCAATTTTTTCACATGCTTTTGGGACCAGTCAAAATTAGTGGAGGAGAGCTGGGAGAGCCGGGAGGGTTGTTACAAAAGGGGTGAAGAATCATTTAACCAATTAACCAAACCATTTAACTAAAAGGGTACAGTACCAAAAATTTGAACAAATTTTCATTTTACCATAATGTATTTTATCATAGTTTTCCATGCATCAAATTGGGTATTAGTTTTTAAAAAAAATGTTGCACCAGCCCTCCCCCTCTAAGCTTTTGATGGGTCCATTAATATGAAATGTTTTACCTTGCTCAACTGATACAAGTAAAAATTATAGAAGAGGTGAACTGAGCTGGCCCCTATAGAAATTTCAACAGTAGCCTCTGATCTTGTGATTCATAGGGGATCTAGGGTTTATTCAGGGAAGGGGGTGGTGGTGGTTAAATTATTACACTGAAAAGGGTGAAGTTCTAGAGGAAATATGAAGGGTTATGATAAGACATGTAGGGCCAATTTTAATGTTTTCCATTTATCATTCCATCCCATCCTTTCAAAAATGAAAATATAGGTAATTTTTCTTCCAGGAGCTGGGGTGTGGGGGTGCACCTCCTAAAGGAAAAAAATGTGCCCTGTGGACTTTTGTGCCCCAAAAAATTCAACTCCATACAATTTTCAATTGCCCCTCCCTGAAAAAATAGTGGATCTGCTCCTGTTTAAATCCAATGCAGTAGGGGTGTTCTACATGGCCTATATGTTGGTACCCATTGAAGACCATTGAGCACAGACTTTCATATTCATATATTGCATTACCTTTTAGGACTTTAACTTAAAAATTATTTCTGGTTTTTCCCATAATAGTAAGAGAATGGCCAAATTTATTTTTCTATTTTATTTTTGCTGTCTTCTAATAGAGTACAAATTATTTTTTCATTTTTTATCATTTTGATGTCACAAAGCAAAATGAAATTACAGACTAATTGAGTTCCAGATGTGAGAGCAATAAACTTTTAGACTCATTTTGGTGTTAATTTGACCCTCATATTTTAAAGTGTATATATCACTTATTTTTTTATTTTGAAAATTGTGTCTATATTAACTGTGTAGTAGGATGGTTGCAGGGATTTTGGATATGAACGTCTCTTTCCAGAGATATAAATGTTTGAAATTTAAATGTGCAAATGAGATCACGTAAATTCCAGAATAATTTATAATTCAAACATGCTGTCATGGAAAGTATTGCTGAATTTTCACTTTTATTAATTTTCACTCATTTTCATAACTGAAATACATAGTTAAGTACACTTTTTGACTACTTCACTTGAGATCAGTTTTGTAAAATACACTGCAAAGTGCAACACATTTTGGAATTAATGTCATTTTGATGTCATCTCATTTGCATATTGAAATTTCAAGCATTCATCTCTCTAAAAAGAAAAGTCTTATTCCAAAAATGCTGCAACCATCCTACTACAAAGTTTGTGTAGATGTGATTTTCAAAATAAAAATTTAAGTGATATATACACTTCAAATATTATTTTCAATTGATTTCTCTAAGGGAGCATTCGTGTTTCAGAAGAGAATGGGCCAGAGGAATCATTTTGGTGTTGAACAAAAAGTTTGCGACCCTCTCCCCAAAGTAGAGTTAAAAATACCCCTCCCCTCATGGCAGTATTTTTTAACTCCAACATCTCTTTTCAAGAAGGAAACTGATGACCCCCCTTTTGCTTATTAATAAATATTTGGTGACTTTCCCACAGATTCCTTCAGCCCACCCACCCTTCTAAAAAATGAATGCCCCCAATTTATTTAAATATTAAGGTCAGACAAATGTCAATCTGTTCTTTTATTTGCAGCTATTTCAGAGATGCCTGATAAAAGTTTTAAACATTGACCTTTGGAAACTATACCTGACATATGTCAAAGAAACAAAAAGTTCACTCCCTAACTTTAGGTTGGTACTTAATAATAATGAGTTCTTATATAGTGCATTTCACAATGTCTCAATGCGCTTCACAGTTCAGTGTCATAAGTGGAGGGCTTTACGGGCTGCATTACAAGGTGCCATTGGCAGCTGCGCAGCTTACAATCATGAGAAGATAATTAGTATGTTATGCCTCCAATTGGAATAGGCTGTTGAACTTCCACTTCTTTGCAACAATTTTTGTGACTTCAACAAAGAAATTTGTTGCACAAGGCAAAATAATTATTTATTTTATTTATATTAATTATTTATAGAAGCATAAGAAACAAAGCTCTGCAACTCACAAAGCAGCATTGTAAAGACTGATTTTTACACTACAACTTTTCCCTACAATGGTCGCACACAATCTGCTGACATCATGCTCACAGCACCCTACAATCTCTTTACAACTGTTGTGTATGATGAAAAAAGGTTGTAGCATTTTAAAACCTTATGATAATCATAAGTTGTGCTGTCAGCAGATTGCATGCTATTAGTTGTCATGAAAAGTTGTACCATGTAAATTGGCCTTGAGACAAGTTGCACAATTTTTGTTATGTTTTATCACTGCATTTACCTTATTAATAATATGATTGACGTTTTGGCAGTTTATGGGTACCATAGTTAAAGTAGTAAAACATACAAGGGGTAACACTTTGTCGATCCATTATTCTGAAACTAAAATATTCTTTACTTATACAGAGAAAAGATGTTGCAAGCTTATGAATTTGCATTAGACAAAATTGGACTTGATTTCCACTCCTATCAGGTATTAGACTCATTACAAGTACAAGAGGGGAATACATACCAAATCCACAATTTTCTTCAACCACCACCAAACAATGGGTTATATTCCCAATGGAATATAGAGTGTTTGACCAACAAACTCAAATTCAATAAATTTATAGGATTCTTTAGTAGTTAGTTATCAATACTTTTCTTAATGTTTCTGTAGAATGCACTTTAAGACTGTGGGCAACAATTTTCAGCAATTGATTTATGACGTTCTATGCTGTATATCAAAAATACATTTTGG
This sequence comes from Entacmaea quadricolor, assembly GCA_024752375.1. NCBI lineage: Eukaryota > Metazoa > Cnidaria > Anthozoa > Actiniaria > Actiniidae > Entacmaea > Entacmaea quadricolor. The sequence continues at coordinate 13,843 of JANTNT010234594.1, forward strand.
CTTAATTCTGACATAACAATAACAGTAACTAGGGAAGTACAAACTTACAATGATTGTGGGATTGGTGTGTTGAGAATGGTTGGTACAAAATGTTGGGGTTATTAATACTATAACTTTATAAAGCTTTAAAATTTGTTTTATTGATCTTCATTGTTTTGTAGGTATGGGTGGATTACATTGGTTTTCTAAAAGCAGGGTAAGTTTTATCACCCACGTTACAATATTTTCCTAAGAGACTGGAGGGTGCATGGTGTAATTTTTTGTTTCCAGGAATGAAATCAAAAGGTATAGGTGAGGGTGGTCTGGAGGAAACTTATTGATGCTGGTTTAATATTAACCCATTCCAGTATCCAGAATAACATATGCTCACCCACCACTGCAGTAGTGCAGAATATGTCATCACCCCACCTGGCTGGCTCAAGTTGTTGGCCACCTGTCTAGATTTGTTGTTCAAGAAGTCATGGTTCAAGTCCCAGCCTGACCAACACTCAGGGTCTTAAAATAACCAAGAAGAAAGTTGCTTTTGTTATTAGATCTACAAATTGTCAGACTTTAGAGTGGCTTGGATGATCACCTTAATGAAGGGTGGGTTTTAGCTTGTGTACAACAATTACAGGAGAGAGGGTGGGGACTACAGTGTTTTATACACCTAATTCCAGTATGGCCGATCGCTCGGAAAAACTGGGGCGAGTTGCACGAAGTCGAGGCTACAAAGGAAAGTCAACAGA